>CM021101.1:66919351-67012176 GCA_007115665.2 Sequoiadendron giganteum | reverse complement strand
CTCCCTCTATCTCCCTATCCCTCACTCTCTCCCTCCCACTCTCCCTCCCTCTATCTATCCCTCCCACTCTTACTCTCTCTCACCCTCTCTCCCTCTCTCTCCCTCTCCCTCTCTCCCTTTGACTCTCTCCATATCTCCCTTTGACTCTCTCCCTCTCCCTCTCTCCCTCTCCCTCTATCTCCCTATCCCTCCCTCTCTCCCTCCCATTCTCCCTCTATCTCTCCCTCCCACTCTCACTCTCTCACTCTATCTCCTCTCTCCTCTCCCATCTCCCACTCTCCCTCTCTCCCTCTCCCCCACTCTCTCCTCTCTACCTCTCCTCCCACTCTCTCTCTCCCCCTCTCCCTCTCCATCTCCCTCTCCCTCTCCCTCTCCCTCTCCCTTTCTCAACTCTAAACTCTCTCTGCCTCTCCCACTCTCCCTCTCACTCTCTCACTCTCCCACTCACCCTTTTTCCCTCTCCATCTCCATCTCCCTCTCCCTCTCATCTCCCTCTCCCTTTATCCCTCTCCCTATCCCTATCCCTATCTCCCTCCTTCCTCTCCCTCTCCCTCTCCTCTATCTCCTCTCCCTCTCTCCCTCTCTCCCTCTCCCTCTCCCACTATCCCTCTCCCTCTCCCACTCCCTCTCCCTTTGGTCTATGTGTGTACAAATCAGATATCCGATTTGTGAAACTTCATTGTACAGAGGTGAAATCTTATCATTCCAGAACATGTTTTACAAATCAGATATCAGATTTGTGGGCCATTTTTGTGCATTCCAACAGACCTTGCATTTTGTTTGCAACACTTTGCAGGCGACAAACACATGGTTTCAGACAGGAAGACACAAAGATAAAATTTTTGGAGCATCTTGTACTCAAATTTGTCACACATAATGATTTTTTAGCATATTTTATTTGGTATAATGGGGAGCAATAGTCGTTGGAATAAAAAACGTAAGAGAAAGCTGGCAAAAGAATAAATAGAAGGATGTAGACAAAGATATGGAGAAGGTCATAGGAAGAAAAGACAAGGTATGTGAAATATTGGTGAACCTGACCCCTATGGTCTTCCAAGTGAAGAGGAAATTGAATATGTTCAAGGTGAAAATGTTCAAATCGATATTGAAAATTCTCAAGGTGAAAATGTTGGAATTGAAGATGTTGAACATGATATTCAAATTGGGAATGAAAATGTTGAAATTGATAATGAAAATATTGGAATTGAAGATGCTGAACATGATATTGAAATTGGGATTGAAAATATTGAAATTGATAATGAAAATGTTGGAATTGAAGACGTTGAACATGATATTGAAATTGGGAATGAAAATATTGAAATTGATAATGAAAATGTTGGAATTGAAGATGATGAACATGATATTGAAATTGTGAATGAAAATATTGAAATTGATAATGAAAATGTTGGAATTGAAGATGTTGAACATGATATTGAAATTGAGAGTGAAATTGTTCAAATTGGTATTGAAAATGTTCAAGATGAAAATGTTGGAAATGAAGATGTTGAACATAATATTGAAGCAAGTGTAAATTATGTTTCACCAGATTACATGAGAAATGAAGAACCTTGTGTGGAAGAAAGACGTATTCCAAATTCAAGACATTCAAGGAACCCTAAATGGTTAGTTGAAATTGATGATAATATTATTAAAAAAATTGAAGGCAAGAGGTCAACACAAACTATTCAGTTGTGGGCTAGAATAATTTTCAACCAATATTTTAGCGATAAGACATTGACTGAGCAATGCCATTTTTTTGTACAATTTCTAAAGATGCAAAAGATGAGACCTTTGCTAGCCAAATTGAAGATTTGTCTGAACAAGAGGACCCAAAAAAATTCTATTATTGTTAAAAATATTTTTAATGCTCTCAAGTCTAATGGAAAAATATAACAAGGAAAAAGATAAGAGAGCTACTCAGAGAGTCATTACCACCACCCTAGTAAGCCATCAATTGAAAAATGCTCTCTTTATGAGACAAACTTGTATTGATTTTGACTTAAATCGTAAAACTTTGGATAGAGCACTTGCAAGACGAGAAATAATAGATGATCCTTTTCAAAATCATACATGAGCTTTTTTACGAAAGGCTTACACATGTTGATAAGAAGCTAACCGATAATGTAAAGCAGAAAATTCAAGAATTTTGGCATGATAAATCTAGAGTATCACCCAATGCAAAAGATGTTTTAAAGTTAAGAATTGGCAGTCGAGACTGTACACCACATCCTAAACATTTCTTGGAATCAAGCCAAAAAATTTTGTTCAACAAATTTATTCAATCACATCCAAATATGGAAATCTCGCAAAGAAATTTTGAAGGTTTGAAGCCATTTTATTGTGCGCCTCTTAAGATTCATAATACTTGTTGCAAATACCATGTGGAGTTTTCAATGTACCATGAACTATTATTCTATTTTCGTTCTCCTTTGCATACTAATGAAATGTTGCAGGAGTGTGGTGCAATGCATCTTCCAAAATCATCAAGGGACTTGCTAGATCTATTTTTATGTTCTAGGGATGATGGTTCATTTTTCTATAGAAATGATTGTTTAAATGTGAAGTCCTCACAATGTGGTGGCTTGTCAAAGTTTGTTCAATGTTTTCATGAGGCTTCCAAACATGAATTTGGAAAGAATCTTGTTGAGAAGAAGAGATATGAGATAGTCAAATATACATTGCAGAGTGGAGGTGAAGGTTCTAGATGCGAGTTGGTTACAAAAGAATGCAGTGTTGCTGATTTTATTTCATATTTTAAGGAAAATCTTGTCTACAAATATGCAAGGCATAGTCATATGTATTAGTGGTTGGATGAACAATTTAGGATATGTAAGGACTCTTTTTCGATTGGCACTATTATATCAGTGGTTGATTTTGCTGATAACTACACATTGCAACCACAAGATGAGGTACAATCTCAGTATTACAATTCCATTCAGATTTATATTTTTGTCCACATAACGTTTAGACATGCACCTAATAGTACAGAGGAGGATCACAAGATAACTAGAGAGTATCATTTTTATATGATTGATGATAGATCTCACTCGTCGGAGTATGTCCAACATTATTTTGTGAATTTTTTTGAGTTCTTGCAGGAGCATGATATATCACTGGGTCGACATCTCATTTGGTAAGATAACTGTACAGGTCAATTCAAGAATGATCGTATGTTTTATTGGTTGAGTAGAATGCATGTAGAGAGGGGTGTACCTAATATTTGGAGTTTTTTTGAAGCTGGGCATGGGAAAGGGGAGCATGATGGAGTAGGTGCATGTGTAAAAAGAGCTCTAGTTAAGGAGCAATTGAATATTTCAGGAGAAAAATTCAGTGATGCACGTTCTGTTGTAGATTGGTGTAGTTCAACATTGTCATAGGGAGGGACACTTGATTCAACAGTGCACAATTTACTTTGGTTGGTTGAGGAGGGTACAATGGGAGGCAAATTGGATTTTCATACAATCAAATATTCTTCAAAGATGCATTCATTTCATAGCTCAGATGCAAGCACATGGACCATTTGGACACGACAGTTGGCTTGTTTTTGTCAGAGTTGTATTCAGTGTGAGTGGGATCAATGTGAGTCAAGTGAGTGGGTGGATACATGGGTTCCACAATATCTAACTCCTTTATCTCAAACTATATCTAGATTTGTTAGTCTAATTATCATTTGACAAATTTTGCAATATTCCTGACACGATTGCTCATGGACCTGTTGCAACAATAGTTAATTCTGATCCTTTCAGAGAGGTATGTGACAAATTACAATAATATCAATTGGTTATTCTAAGCATATTTTCTATTGTATGTAGTTTAAATCCTACCTTGATGGTTTGTACAGGTGCTTGTCACTCAAAAATTCCAACATACTACTCTTGTGGAAGACTATGCCTTGAATGCCTCAAATAGACAAATTTTGAAATGTGAAACAATGTAAAAAGGTCATAACTGTGTATAGGCTTAATCTATATCTAGTGATGTTTTTTTAAATATAGTTCAAATGTCTGCCATTGTATAAAGGGTATGTTTAAAATGTAAAAATATTTTTATACTTAATCGAGCTACAACCAGAGGTTTTCTTCCTGGTTCTTTCATGTTGGTATGCCGCTCCAATGTAGCTCAGAGCGATTGGCATATTTGGGTGCAAAAGAGAACCATAACTAGCGTAAAAGTACCCATCCAGATGTGTTGGAATAGTCCATTGGGTCGTACGAGTTTGAGAATGAAAGTTGCACCACTTTGCAACTTTACATTGCTTGCATTTGACAACTTTTCCCTCAACTGAAAACTCATCACCACGGGAAAACGCCTTCGAGATAGAAAAAATCAAGAGAGGTTATTGTAGATGGTCTCAACACAATCCCATAT
Source organism: Sequoiadendron giganteum (assembly GCA_007115665.2). NCBI lineage: Eukaryota > Viridiplantae > Streptophyta > Pinopsida > Cupressales > Cupressaceae > Sequoiadendron > Sequoiadendron giganteum. Next base: position 67,007,808 of record CM021101.1, on the reverse strand, counting down.
TCTCCAATGAAGAGTCTATAAGCATCAAGGTTTCCAAGAAATAGTCCGTCAAAGTTTTCTGCCATTTAGCACTTTGGACTCTTAAGGGAAAACACTGCTCGAATGCAGCTCGAAGCGATTCGGCATATTTAGGTGCAAGAGAGAACCATACCTAGCATAAACGTACCCATCCAGATGTGTTGGAATAGTCCGTTGGGTCGTATGATTTCGAGAATGAAAGTTGCACCACTTTGCAACTTTACACTGCTTGCATCTGGCAACTTTTCCCTCAATTGAAAACTCATCACCATTGGAAAAGACCAAGAAATTTTATTGTATATGGTCTCAACACAATCCCATATCCTCATATGAAGAGTCTATAAGCATCACGGTTTCTGAGAAATAGTTCATGAATTTTTGTTGCCTTTTAGCACTTTGCACTCTTAAGGGAAAATGTAGCACTTTGTACTCTTAAGGGAAAACGTCGCTCCAATGCAGCTCCGAGCGATTCGGCGTATTTGGGTGTGAAAGAGAACCATACCTAGCGTAAAATTACCCATCCGGATGTGTTGGAATAGTCTATTGGGTCATATGAGTTCGAGAATGAAAGTTGCACCACTTTGCAACTTTACACTGCTTGCATTTGGCAACTTTTCCCTCAATTGAAAACTCATCAGCATGGGAAAATGCCTTCAAGATAGAAAAAACCAAGAGAGGTTATTGTATATGGTCTCAACACAATACCATATCATCTGATGAAGAGTCTGTAAGCATCACGATTTATCGAGAAATAGTCCATCAAAATTTTTTTGCCTTTTAGCACTTTGGACTCTTAAGGGAAAATGTCACTCCAATGTAGCTGAGGGCGATTCGGCATATTTGGGTGCAAGAGAGAACCTTAACTAGCATAAATTTACCCATTTGGACGTGTTGGAATAGTCTGTTGGGCTGTACGAGTTCGAGAATGAAAGTTGCACCACTTTGCAACTTTACACTGCTTGCATTTGGCAACTTTTCCCTCAACTGAAAACTCATCACCATAGGAAAATGCCTTTGAGATAGATAAAACCAAGAGAGGTTATTGTATATGGTCTCAAAAAAATCCCATATCCTCAGATGAAGAGTCTATAAGAATCACGGTTTCCAAGAAATGGCTCGTCAAATTTTTCTTCCTTTTAGCACTTTGGACTCTTAACGGAAAACGCTGCTCCAATGCAGCTCAGAGCGATTCGACATATTTGGGTGCAAGAGAGAACCATAACTAGTGTAAATGTACCCATCTAGATGTTTTGGACCAATCTGTTGGGTCGTACGAGTTTGAGAATGAAAGTTGCACCACTTTGCAACTTTACATTGCTTACATCTGGCAACTTTTCTTAACTGAAAACTCATCACCACAAGAAAACACCTTCGAGATAGAAAGAACCGACAGAGGTTATTGTAGATGGTCTCAACAGAATCTGATATCCTTAGATGAAGAGTCTGTAAGCATCATGTTTTCAGAGAAATAGTCTGTCAAAGTTTTCTACATTTTAGCACTTTGGACTCTAAAGGGAAAACGTCGCTCAAATGTAGCTCGAAGTGATTTGGCATATTTGGGTGCAAGAGAGAACCATACCTAGCATAGACGTACCCATCCAGAGGTGTTGGAACAGTCTATTGGGTAGTACGAGTTCAAGGCTGAAAGTTGCACCAGTTTGCAACTTTACACCTCTATAGAGATTTAGGGATGTCCTCTTCAGATCACTCTATTCTGAATAGGTTTGTGGAGCTACCAATGTTAAATCCAAGTTGACTAACTTTGAGAAAATTGTATCCCAATAAACTCGATAGAGGTCCCACTTCTTCTTGAATGCAGGAGCACCATCCGACCCTTTATCTCCATTCCTCTTGAAGCATCTTTTCTTTCCTCCTTTTCCTTCCTTCTTCAAGGATTGAGCGGAAAGAACATGAATGTCCTCATTTGTAGGGCTTTGTCCAATACCTCTCACAACCAACCTTGACTCCTCTTGAATACTATCAGTCCTCAAACGATCAAACTTGGGAAGTTTTGATCTCACGCCAATTCCTTGAATGTAAGACTCCCAAGATGAAGGAAGAGCATTAAGAGCCAACATGGTCAAATCTTTGTCATCAACAATATGACCATTTCTCTCGCTATCTTCAACTTAGAGATCAAATAATACAACTGAAAGCACTCAAAAAATGAAACACATAAGACAATAAACACAACAAGAATTTTTTTTACAACTCAGGCCCAGCTCATGGCTGAATTTGATACAATGAATAATAGCACCTCTCGTAGATGCAAAGATACAATCAAATATGCTTCTCCTTGAAATCGGCCTGCTGCTGCAAGATGAAGCACTGTTGCTCAAGTGAAAACTTTTTCTTGGAATGCAAATTATGCTGAATGAACTTGATTGAGGAAATGAACAAAAATCACCTCGTATTTATACAAAATAAGGTGACTCTTCAAGGAGGTCGGCCTCTCTTGAAAATAATAAATTACAAAATAATATCAAGGAAGGTTAGCCTCATCCATTTAAATAAAATGAGTATAACTTAAATAGGCATAGGCTATCATTTAACTTATGTCAACTTAATGTGATCGCTATCATGTATGAAAAATGTGGTAGCATAGACAAGACAGTGGACTATTTGAAAAAAATCTTCAAAGAAATGTGGTCTCATAGAATTCAATGACAAACAAATGCAATTAACAACTGATCATAGTTTTTAGTTATGCAATGTGAAGTAATTGTATAACTGCTTAGGTTGAATTTTTGAGAACTATATTGTAATTGAAAATTTTTCATCTATGAACATCTAGTTGTTAGTTATGCAATGTGAATTAATGATTTGAGTTTGAAATATGTGTAATGCAATGTAATTAGCGATATAAATATAAACTACATAATATAGCCATTCAGTTTTAAGCTATTGTACATTGATATTTAACCATTGCTCAAGACAAATTTTGCAAATAGTTTAATCATGCACATGAGGAACAAATTAAATTTCAATTGTCAACGTCTATATATCAAATTATCCAATAATCAACTGTATGTCCATATACAAAAATGGCATCGATACCAACTCAAAATAAGTTTTACAAAATGTGGCATATGCCATCTCAATATGTATTCAAAATTTACATGCCAAAATGTCTATCTCATCCTAAACTACCGGTGGATCATCAAAATGGAGCCTCTTTGAAGCACTCGTTGGCTTTGAAGGTAGCTACACAAGAAAAATTCAAACCACAATTGAGATTAGTTATACTATATAATTTAAAATTGAATAATTAACATCAAAATCAATATACATTGAATTTTAATTGAACTCTATAATTAAAATCTTGATTACCTGAAATATACGTCTCTTCAAAGGGTCAGGAGTCCTAGAATATACCAAATCAAAATTTGAAATTACAATCTATATATGTGAACAAAAACATGAAATTGATCCAAGTTAGCATACGATTATTGGTAATAGGAACTTATTTACCAAACACAAAATAAAACAAGCACATGCCTCTTTAGGTTGATCTTTTTCTTCATCTCCCTCAAGTGTTTCGACACCTCCTCCTTCAGGTTTTCCAACACCTACTCTTTGAGGTGTTCCAATAACTACTCCTTTAGGTGGTGTGTCCCTTGTCATCATATCTGTATAGCTCATAATTACCTGTACATAAAATTGACAAGTACATATGAAACTACCAATCTATTTCGATGTATGTATAATCAATATAAGATCTTAAAAATATTAAAATCAATCCAATTTGAGTTCAATTACCTTCCCCCTATATAGATTTGCGCCTCCATAGTCTGGACAATGTTGCACCTCACTCGCACTAGGTATTTCCTACAAGAGGAAACAAGATAAACATATAAGTTATTATATAATTTCATTAATGACAATTCAAATGACAAGCAAGTATATAATATAAAATGTAAACGAGTAAGTGCAAAAATATATACTACATGTGTGTCCAAGCAAAATGAAATGGCCCTAAGGGTGCCATCAGTCACCCATGTGAGATCCTCCTTAGACATCAACTGTTAAATAGACTATGTAAATAAATATTAGTACTTGATACTATCTCTTATTAATATTCATTTAAAAACAAATGCAAGTTATGAAATTACAACTTAAATCTTACTTGTGTCACTATTCCAGCATCTCCCTCTCTGGCAGGAGAGGACTCTGTAGGGTGTGTTCCACTCCCCTGCGAGTGATCTATAATGTCCACATCATGGAGGTCATAATCAGAAGTGTCCAAGGGATGCTCAACGGGCTGTACAAGAGGACCCAAGCATATCTCGCAGCACATAGTGCAAGTATGTGGCACACAAATATGTGGACCTAAGGAGGATGATGCAGCAACACTCGAGCCTTCGCCAACATCACGAAAATGTGGTTGGGCTACTGTAGAAGCATGTGAAACCAAATGACCACTCAAAGAGTGAATAGCTTGAATAGTCTATGTGGATGCATCCTACATAATCTCTAGATGATATATTGAGGTGGCAGAGGAAGGGGAGGAAGGGGAACATTTGGGCTCGGGACTACTCTAACTACCCTTGGTCTATCTTGGGGCATACCTCCACCAACGCCCTGGAAGGGTTTAATGCCAAAGTAATTGGCATGATTCCCTAACACAAACTCAACATATAATTTTTTAATAAAGTAAAATGGTATGTCGGAATTATTGTTCGGTGGTTTATCAAAAACCATACACCAACGATCCAAAAAGTTAGCTACAATGTCCCTATGCATGCACCATTTTATGGAAATTTCTGTTTTATTAACATTCACTGGAAAACTGGTGCGGGGGTCAATGAATAAAGAGGCTATTTGGGCTTTGGTTATTTGGAGATCTTTCACATCATCGTAAGACAATCCACATCAATAATATTCCCTCATGTCTTCTTGCCATGAATAAAAGGAGTTATGTTGGGTGGAGAGAGTTTCTATATTTTTAATTATTTCCTTCAATGTGTTTGTCATATCTCTCAATTGAGGAATTGTCTGATAAATTTCACAAATGCCCCTCAATTTCCCCAATTTTTCACCAATTAAGTCTTCAATTGGTGGCTACGGAGGTGGTGGGGCATTTGGCTGCGGAGGTGGTGGAGCATTTGGCATTTGTGGATTTTGATTTGCAGCCATAATACCTGATTAAAGTTACAAACTAATTAAACTAATTGAAATTAAACAATATAATTTATTAATGAAATTATTGTAATAAAACCCTATTTTTTAATAAAATCCAAAAAAAACATACTTTTTCACAAAAATCAATAAAAAACTCTTATTTTTGATAAAAATTCATCAACAACACTAATTTTTAATCAAGATCCATTTCAAAACATTAAGTTTGAATAAAAATCAATAGAAAAACCCTATTTTTGATTTTTTTTTTAATAAAACCTATTTAAACTTAAGAGAATCTACTTGAAAAATCAATTACAAGATTGAAAAAACCAAATACATACCTTTGAAATTGAATATCTGATCAAAGTGGATATCGGATTTGGGTTTTTCCTTTTGCGCCTGCGTCGAACTGTGAGAAATGAAGTCAAACAATTGGGTGCTTTTTTTATATACAGTTTCTAGAAATCGGATATCCGATTTGTGGAAACTAGGTTTGGTTTTTGGTTTGGGTAAATGTACTAACACCCGAACCTAGAAAATTCAACGTGGCATTTCTGCGTTTTTGAGCCGATCCAAAACGTGATTTTTTCTCATTGCCACTCTTTGGCCCATCATGATCCTACACATACCCTATACCTTTCTTTCAGAATTGGAAGAATATTCTTCCAAGCTTGCACTACAGAAACCATTCTTACACACACACTTTCCTATAGAACCAACATCTCGAATGAAGATGACTAGTCTGGAGACATGCATCGTCATTTACAATCCTTTGCATCACAAATTATCCTGGAGAGATGATCCAACCGGACCTCAACAATTTCTTTGACCAGCCAAAATGTTTTAGCCAAGTCTTCCCTTTGACTCTAAGTAGACAATAACTAAACTTGTAACTCACCAATTATTATCCTTTGTTTTTGATCTTTATCTTTGAAGAAGTTGAAACACTTCCCAATTTCATTCAATTCAAATTCAATAGCTTCAATTCTACTTCTAAAATTATCAATAACAACAAGCCACCAAAGAAAATATTTGTAGATGTCAGACATCTCCTTAAGGCATTCTCTTGTCTCACCAATGGGTATGTGCAGGATCATCATGGAAAAATCAGGCCCTTAAGTGGCAATGAAAATTTAGAAAATCAAAGTTAGGCAACTTGACGTACAAATTTGAATAAGTTATCTATATTATTTTAAAAATATGTAAGAATATAATTTTTAGAAAATTGAATGTAGTTTCTAAACTACTAGGTTTATTCAAAAAAAAAAAAAATCTATTTGGTGAAAATTTGAAATGTCAATGTTGTAGTACTTAAATTTTAGGGAAAAAATAACAAGTAGGTGTTTGTCTTACCACCCAAACCATAATAAAATGGTAATATTTTTTTATAATATATTAGATATAAGTAGAGAACTCATGTACTGATGTGATGCATATTTTTTTGTAATTTTTTTCTAGGTAAATAATTAACTATTAATTTTTTATTACAAATTTTAAAATATATAAGAACTCATATGTCTAACCATCTTAACTTGGTCAAAACTTCATGAATTTTTGTTTTTTTTAATCCTATAGTATGTGAAGCATAGAATGTGACACATGTTTCAGATTCAAAAAATGTGATACCATTTGAAAGCTATAGATTTTTTTCAATCTTCCTATCAATCAGGACTTTAGTTGTAATTCAAATAGAAAATGAATAAATTTTTTTTATTAAATTCAAAGTAAAGTGTAATTTATATTGGTGGAAATTTGATAATATCCTTTAAAAACCCTTTTCATTTCATCAAATTTGGGTAAAAAAAAGTTGTGAACCACATGGGCCATCATATCACTTACATATCACAACTTTTGGCCCATCATGATCCTGCACATACCCCAATGTGTTTGAATAACTTATGTTTTCTCGGGACACACCTTCTTTCAATCATAGATTATAATTTATCTCCTTTGGATTTTTCCTACAACAACCTTTCTTCAACAACTTCTACCAAATCATTCGGTAATGAATCAACAACAATAGAAATAGTAATACCCTTTTTGAGTAGATAATCCACCAAGGAATCTTAAATTCCAAGCCTACTAACCAAAGATTAGACATTCCACATTTCACCAATCTTTTTCATATCACCCTCATTCAACACTAAATGAACTTCATCTATATCGAGCAAAGACTCTTCTTCCTTCTCCTTCTCTTTTGAAATAGTGATGATATATTTTGTGTTAATTTTCCTCCTTTTAGGTTCCAAAGGGGAACCACCAATGATAACCTCCAATTCTCTCTTACCGGAGGAGGAACCCTCCTCAAACTGACTAATAGGCATGGAGCACAAGTTCATCTGCAAGGATGATAAATAAACTTTGTATGCATCTGCTTTATCTTCCAAACATTCCAAATATCTATAAACTTTCTTTCTGATAGGGATTCTAGACTTCCATTTCACATTCTCCTTTGACGGTAACAAATTTAGAAAGTAGAACACTAAACACATGAGAAAATACCCAAACCAGAATGGATAACTCTCAACCATAGACAATATGACATTTTCAATTCTGGTTTTTCATTACCAAGATACATAGATCAAACTGTTGATTTTCCTTCACCATATTATGTGCAAGATACACAACAATAGCAGATGTAGAACCTTCATGATTTCGTAAATAGATTTTGTATGAGATACCATAAATAGTTCTCGAGGGTCTTTTTTGATACCTGTAAGTTCCTCCACATCTCTGTATTTCATCATTTTCTTCCCAGGGCAGTCACAAAATCTTTACAATCCAGTGATAGCTTCAATGGTTTCGTTCATGTTCGGATAGGGTTTCTCCAAAATGATGCTACCATCCTTGAATCAATTTAATAGGAAAAAAATAGATTCTTTGTTGGAAAACTAAGGGAATTCTCCCCGTAGATCCATACCTAGAGCACATACATTCTACAATTCATCAACCTTCAACCCTATCTCCATTTCCAATGATCAAACTCATCCAACTCAACTCCCTTTAGCTTCAACAGAATGTCGCCACTAGATTCACTGCCAATCAACACGGATTCCATTGTCATGCTCAGCTTCTTCAATCTTTTATCACTCCATGAAAACCTCTTATTCTTCTTTACAAACTATGAGAAATTATTTTTTACTCTATATTTTATCCTTAATTTCTCATGATGATTTGCTGCTAGAATGTGCATTGATGATGCCAACAATTTTACTTCACTTTTAAATTAGTTGGATTAAGCTTCATCATGCAACATTACCCAGATCCAGCTTATTCATGTTGAAAACACAACAATCTTACTTTGAAGAGGGGAAACTAGTAAGATATGCATTGCAATACTCCCCTTGAGCCAAGGAAATAGGCACAAATACTAGAAGAGATAGTACTAGAATTTGGTACCACATAAGGGATCTTCACACTTGTTTCCTTTTTCTTCCAAATAGTGACGGTCTTCTTCTTAGATTCATCTGATTCTGCAACCTAATTTTTTATTTCTGACTTTTTTGGAGCAACATATATACATGTGTTAGCATAATGTCTGGATTCATTGCACTTGTAACATCTTTGCCTAGAATTAACTAAGTGAGCCCTGGATCTACATTGATTAGCTTTGTGACCATAACCATGGCATAAGTAGAAATAACCATGAAAGAGATTATTCCTTTCATTCCTTCTAGCTAGATTAGATAATTGACTTTTGCAATGACTTTCTTTATGACCAAACTTGTGAAAATTAAAGCATTGAATATTCAGTTCCTTCTTGCCTCTACACTCTACAACCTTATGTCCAAAATTTTTTCATAGAAAAAAATGACCATTGAATGATAAGTATCTTTGAGCATTTGGTTTCCTTACCAAAGGTCTTTTTGTAGATGTTATAAAGTTCCGGACCTTGCTTGTTACACCAGATCTTGCTTCAACTTCAACTGCATTATCTTTACCCCTAGCATTTTGATTTTAGTTTTCAACTAAGAAGTCAATTCCTTCCTTATCCTTGTGGCATTTCTGTAGGGATAAAAGTTGATCTAGAATCATGCTACTTTCACACAATCTAGCTTCCCATTTCATCCTCCTTAACTCTTGATCTAACTTCTCATTTTCTTCTTCTTTCCATTTGATGGTATCTTGAAGATCTTCAATCTTCTTCCATTCTTCCATTTTTATTATTATTGTGTCCTTGAGATTTTATTCCATCTTCTTGCATTCATCCAATCAAAGCTTTAGATTTACATCACTTTCCTTTGACTCCTTTAATTCCTCAATGACCTCTTGTATGTCTTGTTTTTAATTTTTGAATTTTCTCCCTTAGCTTCGAGATACAAGCATTTGCCTCCTTCATGTTTTCTTTCAATTCCCCATTCTTAGATTTTGTACTTTCCATATCACTTAATATTGACTTTGGTTCTTCCTCAAAGTAATAATCTCCTACCATATGTTCAAACTACCAAGATCACCCTCAAGCGATTAAGCTCTATTTGCAAGGGACCAAGCTCTGATACCAATTGTTGAACAATATGGATAACTGAGAGGGGAGATGAATCAATTACTATAGAATAATTTTATTGATCTTAATTAATCTGGGGAAAAATTAAATCAATCAGATAATGATCTAATAGATATTAACATGAAGGCACATAACAACACCATGCACAAAGAACACTATACTTTACGTGGAAACCCAAGAAGGGAAAAAACCACAAAGAATTTTAGTTCTTAATTATAAAGCATCGGTTAAGGTGATTTTTAAAAGGGTTCACTTCCAAAATGATCACTACAGGTAAGGCTCATTGTTGGTGGGCTCACTACCTGATTAATACAAAAATCATTGATTACAAAATAGACAAAACATGAATTGATGAAGTTGCATCTACATATGCATGAGTTCAGTTCTAGGTAAGAGCACAATATCTGACTATAGCAGATCTGATGAGGAATCTTCTACACACCTTGCTTGCACAACCTCCACAATACATATTGCTTCTTCCTGACACTTTCCTTTACTTCCTTCTTTATTTATTTTCACACAATCCGTCGCACCCTTATCATTGTTTGCACAATCCTTCACACCCTTATCATTATTCACACATACCACACTTCTTGTTCGAATAATAAGAGATGTTCTACATACATGTGGAGAATAAAATGAGTCAACCTAGCAAAACATGTCAGCTTAAAGAACAACCTTTAAATATTCAATAAGGGTTGGAATGCTAGCACCAAACCCAAAAGATAGGTTGCACATAACTATCTTCTTACCACATTACACCGAGACCCATAAATAGTTCATACATTAGATATAACATTATTACCAAAATATAGTTGACTTTGAAATACATGAAATATATTTTGGAGTTGATGGAAATGCTACAACCAAGACCAAATCTTGATCAACATCAATTTTAGTACCAATCAAAGAAATACAATTAGACATACAAAAACTTGTATCATGCTAAATGAATGTCCGGATAGCAAGGATACCCAAAATAAGCTTTAGGGACAAAAACCAGCACCCAAAAGATCAGTCTTCATTATTCTACATTAGCTATCTTCTGAAGATGTCCCAAAAAGAGGTACTACCATAACCAAATCAAGGATAACATCCATATTAAACAACATCATAGCATACAATAGGATAGATCATTTTTGTATATCATCTGGAGCACAACCTTCTAGATACTATGTTTTGACAAGAATGAAAACAATGGCACAATGTCTCAACAAAGTCAAGATCTACATCCATTGGAGCCATTTCATACATGTTTGCAGCACTTTATTTCTAGGGTTTGGTGAGTTCTGAAATTAAATTTTGTTCATTAATCATTCCTTTATCTCATTTGATTTCATTGGAAGGTTTGATTACCAAAATGGGTTTTGACCAAGGCAAAACCCTTTCAACTAACAAAACAAAAAAAATTCCCTCTCTTTAGTGTGTGATTTTTTGATCTAGATTGAAGACCCTCTAAGGAGCAAGATTGGAAAGAATTTTTCAAGTGTGTGAAGTCATCCAAGTATTCACCTTGTTTAAAAGACCATTCAAGGACACTTAAAGAACAAAATCTTTCAGTTCATATCCAGAAACTAGGTTGAGAAGACAAGGTAGAAGTTGAAGAGAAGATTAAAATCCTAATTCTTTGGAAAAGCCAAACTAGAATGATACACCACTTCTAGAATGTGAGTCCCAGTATAGTCAAATCTGTAGATTTAAAGAGTTCCAGACTTATCCTTTCTAGATTTATGTTCTTGCTCAAAAACCCTAATCTAGGACTAAATTGCCCTAGAGTCCTAGTCTGCATTAATTTCAATATTTTTAGCATTTCAAGAATTCATTCAAGTTGTTACAGGTTTCCATGTACCCCTCTTTGTTATTCCTATTTTGTATTTTGTTTTACATTCATTTCTAGGTCATTTAGTGAAGATTTGCATATCATTAGGTTCCATATTTGATCTTGCATGTCATTTCTCTTTCCAAGCCCTAGCTTGGTGGTGAACCCTCTTTTAGTCTCTAATCATACCCTAGGACACTGTATTGCAAGATCTGTTTCCCCAACTTCATCCTTGGATTGAGATCTTTAGGGTTTTCTTAAATGGGAGTGTGGAAGATTGTCGTTCTATGTCCTAAACTATAAGCAATGACAATTTTCCACCTTTCACATATACATGTGAGTTAATCCTCACCATGGTTTTTCCCCAATTAGGGATTTCCATGTAAATATTATTTTCTATGGTGTATGGTTGTGAATGTGTTTATATTTAATTACTTTACATTCATTTTGATGCATAATAAGGGTTTGACGGTTAATGAGGGTTTGAATTTTTTTTAATATACAACTGATTCAACCCCCATCTTAGTGGTTTTGTGTGTCTAACATTGGATAGTAGACCCAAGTAGTTATTCTCACAGTGGTTTTTCCCATCTTGGGTTTCCATGTATATCTGGTATTCTATTGTATGATTGTGTGCTCATGATTGTTACTTGATTAGTTCATGTTCAGATATATGTGTTAGAAGTAAAGAGTGTTAAGTAATTTTGATCTATTGATTCACCCCCCTCAAAGTAGATTATCTTCCCTTTGGAGAAAACTTTGAAACAATTGATTAGGTTCTTCAAAGAGCCAAAGGTATCTCCAAAACCTAGATTCCATCATGTTCTTTCATTGGCATCAAACTCCAATCATTGTGCTAGCTTGAATAATTATGAAAGTTTCCTTGTAAATCTATAAAGATAGATGTATTTTGGCAGAGTTCTTCCAAAATGATTGCTTCCTCTCTCTTATTTGAAATAATAGTTATCTTATTTATAGTGGAATATAGGAATAAATTAAAGTGTAGGCCGACTCATTTAATTTTTATTTTCAAGATTACTTTACCACCTTGAGGCCCAAATTGGAATTCACATCTCCAAAATTAGAGATCGAAAAAATGGGAAATCAAATTTATCAAGAAAAATACTTGGACTAGGGCATTGGGTGCCCCTATCTAGCACTTTTGCACTCATTCAAATTTGATTTGGAATTTTAGGGTTTTCTTTTAATCAAGAATTATTCAAATGATCAATTGTTAGGGTCAATTTGATGATATTTGATTGACAAATCACTTTCTAGGGTAGCATTGGCACATTCTCTTGGGTTGATAGGAAAGTTCAAGGCTAGTGAATGCCTAAAATACATGAATGCAAATTTTACTAAAATAAGTTCCAAATAGAGTATGAAATTGTACTTACACCTTAAAGGGAGTACAAGTTAAAACACTACAACACCATGATCCCACACCATCATGGATGAGTAATTTTCAATTTGAGACACAATATTACTTTTCCACTTTGTACCCTTCATTTTTTCATTATAATTATAATTCTTCTCATGGTATAAATAATATTGAAATGATATGGTAGTGTAGACACCTAAAAAATTGCTAATTTATTTTCATCTTATCATTTCATCAATATCCTTATCATTTCTATTGACTATAATTAATTAAATAATTTTTAATTATTTAATTAAGCTATAATTTCTCTCTTTTCATTCATAATAATTAAATAATTTTTAATTACTTTATTATCTCAAATTTTTATCATATATGTATTAATTAAATATTTTTTTATTATTTCATTATTCATCTTTTATCTTTTTCCCTCTAACTTTAATTTGAATTAAATTCATTTTTTCTTTGGTCCTATATATAATTAAATAATTTTCAAAAAATTATTTAATTAGCCAACACTCCTCTTTTAAATTATAAATTAATATTTGTTTCATTTTCCAACTATCATTTTGAATTAAATAAATTTATTTAATTAATTCTTCTAGCTTTACTTCATTCATCAAATTCAAATTTGGGTTTGACCCTATCTTGAATTTTACTATCCAATTATCTTTCTAGTTAATTTTTACCATTGATCAAATGTTTAGTGAAATACATAAATAAGAATCTTTCATTTCATTCAAACTCCCTACCACTCTTATCATTCAATAACTTTTATTATAAAAAAATGTCTCTAGTAATCTTATTACTATCTAGTATGATAAAGATTTCAAGCATTATCAAGCGTAGGTATCATTTATCTTTGAGAATTTATCTTTATCATTACATCATACTATTATTGTTCTTTCATAGTTTGCTACTTTGAAAAGAAACCAACAATGGGGTAAATTAGGATCTTATTTATGATGACTTTTGTTGTTATCTAAAATCTATATTTTGAGCCAAGATCTTGAACTTCATTGCATGATTGTGAGAGTGTGAGTTTTGCATTGTTGTTATCTATGATTCATATTTTCATCATCCATACTTTGGCACACCCAGTGGCACCCACATCCTATATTTAACAAATAATTTTTTATAGATTTGTGTTTCTTTGAAGCATAGGTCAAATTTTTCTTTCTGATCAATTTATGAAACTTTTAGACTAACAAACCCTTTGGATTGGGACAAATCACATCTGGTATATATCAAACCATTTTTTTCTTACAAAGAGTTGGTTTTTTTGTCAATAGCACATATTTTTACTTTTGCTCGATTCTACTCTAGTCATTTTTATAACACTTTTTGTCCAAATTTTGACACTTCTAGTCAACTATAGTATCATGAAAATCAATTAGAGACATTAGATTTCTATAGTCCATATTAATTTTTATTTTTTGATCCAAATAAATTACACAGTAAAATCTAGAAAATACAACACTTTCATCATGAAAATCATCTAAATTCTAGAGTTGCGCTTTTGGTTACTTCTTTTGGTCTTTGTCACTATGCCAATGGTGGCTATCATGTTTATTTCAATTAAATTTGTAGTGCTTCTAGTCTCTATCACTATACATATAAGCAATATCTAGGGTTCAATTCCAAATTTTCATAAATTTATTTCAAATTTGAGAATATTTTGTTATCCTTACATCTAACCTATATCTAATCTGTATATAACCCCAACTTTGAGATCTTGTTGTCTTAGTATCCTTTGTTAGTGATTTTTGTGTGTAGAAAATTGGATCTTCAAGGGAATTGAAATGATCATGAAAGCAAGTGGATTTGGAGCCCTTCATCAAATTGGTATAAATCAATATCAGTGTTGGACTCTAGGTTCATTCATTCTAATAACCTTATCATTCTTAATTTTTATAAGTGTTAAAATAATTAAATTATTTTCTTTGCTTTTATCAATCTTGTTTGGTGGGTCTTCCTCATATTGAAAATTGGGCTAAATTAACTTATCACATTTGGATTTAGGCTCTAAAATAAACATATATCCTTTAGTCCCCAATATCTTCTTGTATATATGATCTCCTCTCATGCTTGGTGGTGATCTTGAGGCTGAAAAATAAGTAATCTTACATTTTGTTCTTAGGGGGGCTATCTAGAGAAGTGATCACTCTAGGAGATAACCTCAACTCTCGTGTTTTGATGAATTATAAATAGTGGGGGTTGAATCAAAGGACACACCTCATGAAAATTAAATATTATTAATCTTGACTAAGACTTTAAGAAATTTATACCTTAGAGAAGTGAAGGTGGAGAGTGGGTTACCCTTTCCTCCTAGTTGTTTGGGAGTATTCACTTTCATCTATAGATTAATGCCTCATGTACCCTTGTGATATATCTTGAGGACACCTCTTATATGATCTTGTGAATCTTAGTAAAAATATATTGGCCATACCCACTTGAATAGGTTTTTTCATGTGTTTTATGTGCTTGACTATTTAGATCACCCATCTTCAACTTGAAACTGAAGCAGGGATATCAATCTAAAATTGAGCCTAGGATTTTTCTTATTTGTATCATTTACTTGAGTGTTCATTTTTTTTATATAAATTTGCAAAGTTAAAAAAGAAAAGTGTATGTGCAGGATCATGATGGACCAAAAAGTGGCGATATGTAAGTGATATGATGGCCCATGTGGCTGATGACTCTTTTTTTACCCAAAATTGATGAAACGAAAAGGGTTTTTAAAAGAGATTCTCAAATTTCCACCAATATAAATTATAATTTATTTTGAAATTAATAAATTATTATTATTCATTTTCTATTTGAATTATGAGTAAAGTTCTGATTGATAGGCTGATTGAAAAAAATCTATAGCTTTCAAACGGTATCACATTTTTTGAATCTGAAACATGTGTCACATTCTATGCTTCACATACTATTGGATTAAAAAAAATGAATTTCATGAAGTTTTGACCAAGTTAAGGCGGTTAGACGTACAATTTTTTATATTTTTTAATTCATAATTAATTATTTACTTGGAAAAAAATTACAAAATAATATGCATCACATTGGGATATGAGTCCTTTACTTATATCTAAAATATTATAAAAAAATACTATCATTTTATTGTGGTTAGGGTGCTCAGAATGACACCTACTTCTTATTTTTTCCTGAAATTTATGTACTACTACATTGAAATTTTAAATTTTCACCAAATAGATTTTTTTTTCTAAATAAACCTAGTAGTTTAGAAACTACATTCAATTTAATACAAATTCTATTCTTACATATTTTTAAAATAATATAGATAGCTTATTCAAATTTTTACATCAAGTTGCCTAACTCCGATTTTTCCGAATTTTATTGCCACTTAAGGGCCTGTTTTTTCCATGATGATCTTGAACATACCCAAAACATTCAAACAAAAGAATCAAAATCAAATAAATCAAGAAAAAAAGAAAAATATTTTGTTGAATAACTTTCAAGGCTAGGTTTTGCATTCATTATATGAATTTTCAATCGTTTTAGATTTTGATTGCATCTCTTTCCAAATCAACTTGACCAAAATCTTAAATCGAAACCTAAAAATATTTCAAAGATATTGAAATTGAGCTTTTGGCCCTATTTTATTACACATCTAGAGTATCATGTAGTTCATTTGGTTTATTTTGTAGTGCTTTTGGGAAATTTTAGAGTGCTTGTGGTATGTTTTATCATGCTTCTTTGTTATTTTATTTTGATTATGATCTTCTTTAGGTCTCTTTTATCAGTAAATGGTTTCTTTAGAACTTTCAAAACTTATCAAAATTAAAAATTGTCTAAATAGCAAGGTTCTTAATAAATAGAGCTTAAACAAATATTTCATGAGTATAATTCTATTGTCCTTAATACTATTTGAGGAGTGAATAATTTTTTGGTACCTTGTCTTATCAGTATCAAAGTTTATCAAATTTCATAATGGATCTCCTATATTTTATCTTTATCATATCATATCATTTGTGGATAAACCTTATTGAGAGTCAGAAGGTTACTCTTGATTTGGAAACCTCCACTCTTTATCAAGTTTTCTTGGACTCACAAGTCTAGTTCAAGTAGAATTTATCAATATCAATCTTTATCATCGTACTTGGACTCACAAATCTAGTTCAAGTAGGAATTACCATCTTATCAATCAAGATCATTATCATCATTTGGAGATCTAACTTGACTTTGGTTTATTTTTTTCTTGAGCAACAAGAATCAAAATTGTTGAAAGAAAATCTTATTTTATCTAATGTCTTATATTGCATATGCCAATTACAAGATCTCAATATAAGAAAAACATGGAATCCCATCAAGAAGAAATGATTATTCAAAAAAGAAAGTGACAAAAAGAGAAAAGGAAAATTTTCATATCCACCCTTCTTTGAAGATGAGCCTTTAAGTGTCCTTTATAGTTAAAATGGCCAAGAACCTTCATCTGAAGATCTTCAAGAATTTGAGCAAGACCCTAGGGAAATAAGGGTCTTGGAAATTTTATTTGAGAAAAAAATTGATCCCTACCTTCAAGTATTGGCTCAAAAAGGTGCTAAAATACTTGACCACATTATCAAGTCTAGGTATATATCACTATTCTTGAAACGGGGAGAGAAACAAGTCAACCTAATCTAATTAAAACATCCCCACAAAAGTTGGATTCTATATTTACATATTCACCACCACCTAGAGACCTAATATATCAAGAATTCAATATAAATCATTTTAAGAGATATTCCAAGACCCATCTACACTCTAAGTTCAATCACCTATCTTTGCTAGATCTTACCTAAACATGGGTACCCTAAACATGCAAAATGATCCTATTCCACCAAATCAAATGCAACATCAACAATAACATCACCTTCCCTTAGATCAACATCAACAACACAAATATTAATATCAATAAAATTAAACTCCTACAAGTGAATCTCATTACTAACATATTTTATTGATGATTGATATTTGTGTAATAAAAAATGGAAACTGTATATATTAAAAAGAGTTAAGTATTTCAAAAGGAGAAAAAGCACATAGAAATTGGGTTTTGAAGAGGTAATCACTATATTCTAAATGTAGCTTCTACATTAGGGTTTGAAGAGGTAATTACTGTAGTCTTCAAGTAGCACATATGATTAGTGAAATTTTCCAGTAGGGGTTATTTTCTCAACCATGTGGGCATCCTAATATGTTGGCTCATAATAGGGGTCATGGGGAAAATAGTTAAGCATATGGGTAAGGGTCCCAAGAATCCCTTACTACACCCTAACATGGACAAAATTGGGGTGGCTACGAGTGTCATTCCATTTTCAGTGATGCATCCAATGTCAAGACCATTTCGAGAAGACGAATATCCTTTCCATAGAAATCAATTCAACATAGAGAATTTTAGAGCGATGGGTGTGGGGGAGAGAGGGTTTTTTCCAAGAACCTATGAACCTATAAAAACATGAAAAACCCTAACTTAACAAATAGTCATAGAAACAAAAAATTTCACATATAACATACAAAAATATAATCAAAAGATAACAAACATGCACTTATGAAACAATAACCAATATTTTTGAAGAAAATAACTATGAAAGAAGAAATATAGAATGAAGAAAATCTGGGGTTGGAGATGCATTTCTAGGACCTTTCTCGGTCAATTAGCCTTCAAATGCAAATAATTAACCCAAAAATGTAGGAGAAAATACCCACACGCATTTTATTTTTATTTTTATATTTAGGATATTTGAGTGAAACCTATTTGATCAAAAAGGTTTAGGTCAAAACCTTTTCAACTGAATACATGTGGCCACGTTAGACCTAGGTTGTTACCACATAGATTCAGGTGAAACCCACTCAGCCAAATTATTTTCACTTGAAACCATTTAGTTGGCCAAAAGTGTGACACGAGTTTGTACTTTTACCCCTAAACACCAAATCACCAAGATTCAAATAGCCATAAGCTCACAAAAGTACTAGAATCAGATAAAACCCATAAACAACTCGAATGGAAATAATAAAAAATAAATCATACCAAAATATTTTCAAAGTTGATCCACTATGTAGTGCTATAAACAAGCTTTCCATAAACTATAAAAATTTCAAAATTTGACTTTGTATACACAAGTTATGACCTCTCCAAGTTTGAAAAGAACATCCAATTTCCAACAATCATTTCTTTGTCAGAAAAAATCTAGAAAAACCACTAATACCACAAAAAAGTGCTCAGAACCACATTTCCAACAACTATAAGTAGTCAAAAAATTGACACCTGAGGTGAAAGTTATACCCCTTGACAAAAATTTGCACAATTTGGCTATATGGAAGTAGCTAGGGTGGCCCTTAGATAGCCCATTGGTGGCAGCGACACCACCTAGGAAGTGCTACCAGTATGCTAGGTGGACCTAAATATTATATAAAATCTAGTTTAATTTTTTATTGTTCAAACTGGTGACATTTAAAAAGGGTTTGTGTTAAGCCCTTGCAGGTTGGGCTATTGGTACCCCATAGGTCCATCGATCAAGGATGTGGGCTTAAAGCCCTATTGATCTAGCTCGCTGTCCTTGATCAATAGAGATGCCAGTGGGACTAAAATATCGTACCAACATTTCCTTGTTGGTACCATTGGTACATGGTAGAGGCAACAGGGGGTATGTGGGTGGGGTTTGTAGACCCCTCCACTCCCAAATATTAAATTTAAGTTTTTTAATTTTAAATTAAAATTTTGTGCAAGGAGAATTTTTATTTAAACCCATAGATTATTATTAGTTTTATATTTTTACTTGCAAGGAATTGTACGGTCATACAATAAGGCAAGGAGGACAATTTTTTTGTATTTTTTATAATGGCCAAAATGGACTAAATCTTATGTAATTCTTCATCTCTTAGGCCTCCTAGATCTAAAGGTGAGTTCTATTTTGTCTCAAGGGGTCATCTAGAAACATTTCCCTATAAAACCCTCAAGGTGAACACCAAGAAAAAACCCCTTTTTCAATAAAGATTCACAAAACCAAATCTAAAATGTAATAACTATAGATAGATGTAAACTCAAAACCCCAAATTTGCAAAAATAACCTACACAAAACTCTCATACCTTGTAATGTCTTCATTCTTCCCCTACAAACCCTAGATTCAACTATACACCAGAACTACTCCAACAAGGGTAATAGAAACCACAACTATGGATTTGATACCAAACAAAAGGAAATATGTATCTTGCCAAGATATTTTTTACATGACTCAGATAGAGAAATCTATGCGAACAAATATTTAGAACCCATATGCAAAAGAATAAACAACATACCATCAAAATATGACACAAAATATACCTTGAGAAAACCCTCAAGAGGAAAAAACCTAGTCTCCAAAAGCATCTATCACTAGTGTATTATTCAATAATAAAGATTACAATACATCTTCAAAGCTCTCCATGAATATATTTGAAACATCAAGCCCTTTACAAGCACTCCATGTGAATAAACATGTAACTACACATCCCATGCCATCGCTTCAAACCTCACATATGCTAACAAGAGATGCTCTCAACCCCTTAGCCAAAATAGTCAACCAACCAACCGTAAACAACTACCCATGTGCTTTCTTTTATCAAAAAAAGCTCACACAAAACCACCAAGTGGTATTACATAAGACCATGTGACTAATACCATGAGCTTCCAAAACCATTAACCCCCACATTTAGTTTTTAGTACTATATTTTTCCAATATTAAATTTTTTTCCAATGTGCATCCCCACATTAAATAGCTATCACAATATTACATACAACACCTAAATTGGCCCCAAGAATGCTAACCCATGTGATGCACACATTCCTAGATTCTCTAGGTTCACCACAAATAATAAATATCTCACATTATAACATTATGCAAGGTGGACAATACAACTTTTTCTAATAGTTGTAACTACAACTTAACAATAAAAAAATGTGGTTAATCCATCAACTAACAATGTTTAGAATTGGACAATGCATCTTCAATAACACCTTAAGAATACATCATAACATTGTAATATCACTAAGCTTGTTCATGCTCTACAAAAAAATGTGAAATTTTAATGCTAAGGAAATTATTTTTCCTTCTCTATGTTACAAGTAAAATAATAGCATTAATAAAAATAAATAGATATTAACTAAAAATTTCTTTCAACAACAAATTCTAACATCCTAAACAAAATCATTTTTCTGAATATATTGTCTTACTATTTAGGTTTCATGGATATTATATATCTCAAAGAAATGGGTTTGTTGACAACTTGAATTTGCATTAATTTTGCTAGAGACCCACCCACTTGTATGTATTATGTTGTCTCATAGATAATTTGTAGTTTTCATGTTTTTTTACTCTTCATGATATCAAAGCTAAGTTAGTAGAGCTAAGCTCATAGCCTCAACCACTCTAGCAACAAATAGGTGATCCTAGATTTCACTCCTAATTTATCCATATTTTTTTAATCAAATCCTTTCTAATCATCATGTCACTTTGTAACCTTTTTGAAAATAATTTATAATAACGTCATAAAACTTTATAAGAGAATGCACAACCTTAATATTATCAACGTAAACGAAGATTCATATTGCTTTCAGAACTCTTGATCTTGCAAGGGAGAAAGAAAAAACCATACCACCAGGAATATTGTTGTTGTGGATCAACCAATTGCCTCCACAAACCTACATTGATATCCCCCGAATGTTGTGTATAGTGGGAGACAACAATAATACGATGGACAACATTTTGCGGCTGAGAGAAATCCTTCATCTCGTAGAAATTATCGACATACTGACCATGCCTCATGGAAAAACAAGTCTTATCGACCTATAGAGTGAGCATGAATGATGAATTAGTCTCTTGTAGTGGCCTGCAGACTAAATTCAGACATACTGATCATGACTATTGACTCGCCAATGCTTCCCTTGTACGTGGGCATCAAATCTCCCACTAAGCATGCTTTCATTTGTAGTCTAACACAAGGCTTTTGGAGGACTTTGACGGACTTAAGTTGTACACATCTTTCTTCCACCGCAAGATTGAGGGGAGTTGGCATTTATTGACTTGAATTGACTTGACGAATGAATTTTTTTAAAAGAAGTGTATCTCACTTCAATTTGTGAATTTAGATGTTCGATAATGCTGGATATTTTGTATACTACTAAATATACAACTAAATGCATCCCTGCCTGTATACATGGACATCAAATCTCCCACTGATGGTTCATTTAGAGTCTTACATAGGCTTTTGGAGGACTTTGAGGGAGTTAAGCTGTACACATGAAACGTTATCTTCATCAACTGATGGTTCCGTGTAGGCCTAACTTTCTTTGTTAAAACACTGATTTTACTTCTTGTGCTACGCTCGCGACAAGATGGACTTGACTAGGTAGTAATGACAAACGAGAGATGTGCCCTTCATCCATAGATTCTCCTAACTTGTAGAAAATTCAAATACTCTCCGTGTGTTAGCAATGTAATTTTAGAGAAAACAAATAAATTGCAAATTAATTTCATCGTCTCTCACACCGAGTAAAGCATGTCAAGTCAACACAGATTGAAAAAAACAAAAAAACTTAAAAATTGGCATAAGAGGATGGAATAGGACAAGATCATTGTCTGGAAATAGATGATGAAGAAGCAAGGTTTAGAAAGAGGATGGAATAGGACAAGGTTATTGATTGGAAATAGATGATGAAGAAGCAAGGTTTAGAGAGTTAAAATATGGTGTGATACAAATTTTTCTATGATAAAATGTTGGATAAATGATAAAATATAATTTATGTTTAAGGCGTATTCTTATTTGAATTTCACTAGTTCATTTTATCCATCAACGACAAAAAGGGCAGATATACCTTGCAAACCGATTGAACCATTTACAATGATTGATTTATTTACAGAAATTTACTTGTGATTTGTCAGAACCATTTATAATAGTTGATTTATTTCGTTGTATTTTTTTACGGAAATTTACTTGTGATTTGTAAAAATCAATCATGTCCAGCAAAAACTAATACGTTGTTGGACAGTTATCTTACCCAAAAATCACTGCCATTCATTACTTTCATAATCACCATAAAAACTTAACAGTATATGCGTTGAGTACATCATGCAACTTAGCAGTAAATGAGTTGAGCACATCACACAACTTGTTGCCTATGTGCCTTCAATCTCACGTAACCTGCGTACGTCTGTATGAAACATTTTCTTCATCTTTATCTATCCTTTAGCATGCGATTTTCTTTGCAAAACTCACTGCCATAGAAATCAGACATGAGCTAAAGTAGGTTAGCTGAAAACATTTCACGGAGTTCCTGATAATTGCCATCGTTCCCGTTGAACTCTTCCAGTCAACAAGGTATTCTTTTATATTTGAATCTGCCTTTTTTTTCCTGCTTTGGAAGATTCATTCTGTTATAAATTTTCTTCAAAAACTTTCAACTTTTTTCACCATTTTCTTCTTCTGGGTTTACTTCTTCCACCATACTCTGCGGAACCCCTGGCACACATAGTTCCATCAGCAGTAAATACAATCCCAAACTTTGTTGCAAGCTGATTTTTTTCACAGGGAAGGTGCTTTAAGGCCTTTCCATAATCAAATTTTAGTAGTACTTAAATTTACCCTCATTATGGCTAGACAAAAAGAAAGTGCAAAACTCTTTCGATCACAAATAAAATTAGACATGAAGTAGATTTCCTTTTGGGAGTACATTCATTTCTTTACCAAAGAAGAGTATAATACTCGATCAAAATTATTGGAATTATAAAACAAAATTCCTATCCTTAACCCATTAAACTGATGCAAGAGACCGTACAAATGAAGACTTAGAATGTATAAACCTACTCCAGAAAATAAATAGGCCTACATAGAATATTATTATTAAAGCTTCTACTAAACAGGCTATCTTTGGTGTCGAGGACGTTAAAACTCATTCGTTCCCCTAGTACAAGAAAATTAAAGAAATTATTAAAAGCGTGTTTCCAATGATATATCTACATTCTATGCAGACTAGAACAAGCGATGTGAATAACAATCCCATTTCTCTATAAACAAAGAAGGTGCGCCAATTTTGAAGGAACTTAAAAATATCTCCATTCACCATACAGAAAAGAATTTCAAATGGCTTTTTGAATAGACAGTACAAAATGGGCATTATTCTTATTAATATTATGGAAAATGATTATAAGCAAATTTATTGAATTTGTTGACTTTTGCCAATATTTTGCATGAAAATTATAGATGTTATTAGTGCTCTGATGTTGCTCTACTATGAGTTTCCTCCTAAATCTAATGATTGTATTTACTTCTTGTATTCACCATCACAAGTAACAGTAGAAATGCCTTTCTTCTGGAATAGCAAAAACTGGTGAAATATGAGGTTCCCAATTCTAACATTTGGTTCCAACACTAAAAAAATTTAAACAATAAGCAAATGAGATATCCATCTCAAATATGGTTTTAGATTACAAATAATTTTACTGGATCTTTTTCACCAATTGACTAACTGATCACTATTTTATTCATTAATTATTAAAAATTCTAAAATACATTAATCAATTTGCATAAGAAATGTACTTAAATGCCATAAATTTGCAATATCTACGAGTATTAAAATGAGTTTAATTTGAAATTAACAAATAAAATTTCTATTTTTGCATCAAAGGCATTTCCTTATTTGAAGTTTGGATAGCTTCATTTGTCTACCAACAGTTGGATCTGTTGGAGAAAGCAGGCAAGAAGGTTGAATCATTTTCAACCGTCAATCGTTTTACTTGCAAAATCAGCCTGATGCATTGTTCAAAGCACACCACAATATTCATTGACACTTTATTTAATGTTTGTGTATGTTATACGTTGTCGCCATCACAACTTGCAACTACCTCGAAATACTAATATTGTAAACTTTCATTCCCGAGTTTGAATCCCCAAAATAAACAACAAATAGAGCTAAGTTATGCATTGTTCAAAGCACACCACAATATTCATTTACACTTTATTTAATGTTTGTGTATGTTATACGTTGTCGCCATCACAACTTGCAACTACCTCGAAATACTAATATTGTAAAATTTCATTCTCGAGTTTGAATCCCCAAAATAAACAACAATACAGAGCTAAGTTATGCATTCTTCAAAGCACACCACAATATTCACTGACACTTTATTTAATGTTTGTGTATGTGATACGTTGTCGCCATCACAACTTGCAACTACCTTGAAATACTAATATTGTAAACTTTCATTCCTGAGTTTATTTTGAAATTAACAAATAAAATTTCTATTTTTATGTTCAAGGCGTTTCCTTATTTGAAGTTTTCATAGCTTCATTTGTCTACCAACAGTTGGATCTGTTGGAGAAAGCAGGCAAGAAGGTTGAATCATTTTCAACCGTCAATCATTTTACTTGCAAAATCAGCCTGATGCATTGTTCAAAGCACACCACAATATTTACTGACACTTTATTTAATGTTTGTGTATATTATACGTTGTCGCCATCACAACTTGCAACTACCTCGAAATACTAATATTGTAAACTTTCATTCCCGAGTTTGAATCCCCAAAATAAACAACAATACTAATATTGCAACTACCTTGAAATACTAATATTGTATATGTTGTCGCCATCACAACTTGCAACTGCCTCGAAATACTAATATTGTAAAATTTCATTCCTGGGTTTGAATGGTTCATAAGGCATAACACTTGCTGAAGGTTTTGCAAATAGGGTGGCAAGCTAAGTAGGCTTAACCTTGGGGGAAACTCTGTGGTTAAGCGCGCTTGAGCTGGAGCAGTACCGGGATGGGTGACCTCCCGGGACGGACCAATGCTTCACCTCTGTGAGCATCACCTAGATGCAATGAGTGCTAAGTGGACCATTCATTATCATGAGAGATGGGTTCTTGTGAACCACTACTCATGAATCATAGGTCAATGAGTTTGACTCAAAAACTATACGGTTGAATCCTAATAGCAATATCATAATATAAAGCTGCTCATCATTTTTCATCTTTTTTTCACTTGTTTTTGGCCATTTTTTACTGCCTTTTGACTGCTATTGGTTTATGCTCCTCCAAACTCTTCATGGCTGGTATTGAGCTTTCACTTGTCCAATTTGGCGAGCCGCAGTGTGAAAATAAGGTTTGGATAAGGGTTTTAGCGCATGTAAATATTAAAATGAAAATTATGGCCAATATTTTAATAATGAGCACATTTAGGTTTTAACATTACGTAGTTAAGTATATTAGTATAATTAATATATAATGTATATTTTATATAATAAGAAATAAATTATAAATAATATATTTATATTATTTATTATTATTATATAATATATTTTTTTCAACAAAACTATTAAATAGATATATAAAATTAATACAATAAATAATTATGATATTTTAATATATACAAAATATAATTAATATATTATATATATTTTATATAATTAATAAATTATATATGTTTTACATAATACAAATTAAATTATATATAATATAATTATATTTATTATTATATATAATAGTATATAGGTTATATCATTATTATTATATTTTAAATTTTATAATAAAAAATATTAAATATAAATATGAAATTATAATAATTAATAATTAATATATTTTTATATAGATCAAGTTAAATTAATATATAAAAAATCTTATAATTTGAATGATCTTTGGAGAGATTAGGAAAAAGAAATAGAGATAGAGGGGGGACAATTCTATATAGAGAGGTATATATACTAACACTTGCATTTAAAGGAGGTTCAAGGATTATGCCGATAGAAAACTATATGTACGTTAATATGTTAGAGTATATGTTTGTGGATGGATGCACTATTGGGTCAGTGAATCCTAGCAGCTGTCAGCATTGGCAGTTACACTTTAACCTTTTTGTAATTGCAGCATCTTCTTGATACTGACAAAAACGTTTCTTTTAATAACCAGTGTATGTTTCTTTTTTCATCGGTGATGCTTGAAGGATATGGCATGGAGAATATTAGTCTGATTGCTACTGCTCATATTCATGAGATGTAATCTAATACCCGATTTAAAATAAAGTGGATTGTCCTTGTTAAGAGTGGGTGTAGCCCATCTGGGTGAACCATTGTAATTTATCGTGTCTATGTTCTTTTATAGTTAATCTCTATTTTATATTTCTCAAATCTCTTCTTTTGTTCTATTTTTAAATTCAACAATTGGTATTAGAGCTAGGAGTTGAAGCTTGGTGCTAAATTAGGTTTTGGAAAACGGTGAAGATTTTTCAAAGCCATGGATGAAGCAGACAAATGGAAGATTGAGAAATTTGTAGGTTAGAACTTTGGGCTATGGAAAGTCCAGATGGAGTCATTATTGATCAAGCAAGATCTATCATGCGCTTTGCTCGGAAAAAACAAAGGAAAGGGCTCAATATCAGACGAAGATTCAGAGAAAATGGACATGAAAGCTCGAGCAACTATTTTCTTATTGTTGTCCATCAACGTGCTCTTTAATGTATCAGTTGAGAAGACCATGAAGGAGCTATGTGACAAACTATCTTCCTTGTATGAGATTGCATCAGCTTCCAACAAGGTATTTATTATGAAGAAATTGTATAACTTGAAAATGCGAGAAGGGGGAGTAGTGTCAAATCATTTAAATGAATTCAATACATTAGTCACTCAGTTAATCTCTATGGGTATTAACTTAGATGATGAGATCAAGGCTATTTTATTACTGTGTTCTTTGCCGAATAGCTGGGAAGGTGTGGTGATGGCAGTGAGTACTTCGGTGGTTGCCAAAAGCAAGCTAAAATTCGATGATGTTGCAGCCACTCTTCTTACTGAAGATATGAGACAAAAACATTCAGAGCCTTCTTCAGGTGATGCTTTGATTGTAGTTAGCACCAACAATCAGGGAATAATTCAAGAAAGAGGTAGAAACAACAATAGAAGAAGATCAAAATATGCTCATAGATAGAATTTAGGGGACAAAAATGGTGCTTTTTGGTTCTGTGGGAAACCGGGACATACAAAGAAAAATTGTTGGAACTATAAAAAGGCTCAAGACAAAGTAAGTAATAATGAATTTAATGTTTTTGATGATGGTGTTTTGATTCTATCTGTAAGTGACACAACTATAGCTTCCTAGGTACTTGACTATGGTGCTTCATTTCATGCTACTCCATGCGAGAGTGCTTTTATCAATTATCGGGAAGGTATGTTTGGAAAAGTCTTTCTAGGTGATAACAAGGAATGTGATATTGCAGGAAAGGGCGATGTGTTATTGTCCTTGAGAAATGGTAATAATTGGTTATTGAAGGACGTAAGGCATGTTCCTACACTCCAAAGAAATTTAATTTATATAGGTCAATTGTATGCTCAAGGGTTCAATGTTAATTTCGGTTTAGATTTTTGGAAAGTAACAAAAGGTGTATTGGTGCTTGCTAAGGGAAAGAAATTGGGAAGCTTGTATGTTTTAGAATGCAACGACGAAGTGGGAGCAACTTTGATAGTTGTAGACAATGGTTCTGAAATATGGCACAAAAGGCTTGAGCATATGAGCAAGAAAGGATTAGAAGTTATGCTGCAACGAGGGCAACTTCCTCACCTAAAATCCATTGATTTGGATTTGTGTTAACATTGCCTTTATGGAAAATAGAATAGGAGCAGTTTTTTGAAAACAAGCCATGATACTAAAACCACTCCATTGGAACTTGTGCATTCTGATGTCTTTGGTCCCACTGAGGTAACATCATTTGGTGGTGCAAATGTTTTTCTGACTTTTCTTGATGACTATACATGCAAAATTTGGATTTATATGTTGCATAAAAAATTGGAAGTATTTTTGAAATTTAAAGGGTAAAAGCACAAAGTTGTGTCACACTTTCAACCAACATATCAACACAACTAAATTTAAGTATTTCTAACTAAAAATCAATTTTGGTCAAACATATGATCTAGTAAGATTCATTCTAGCTAAGTTAGATACTTCCATAACTTTTTCAA
Source organism: Sequoiadendron giganteum (assembly GCA_007115665.2). Taxonomy (NCBI): domain Eukaryota; kingdom Viridiplantae; phylum Streptophyta; class Pinopsida; order Cupressales; family Cupressaceae; genus Sequoiadendron; species Sequoiadendron giganteum. Next base: position 66,978,986 of record CM021101.1, on the reverse strand, counting down.
CTAGAATTGTTGGCTAAATAATAATGGAGCACCACTTTGAGCCAAAATTACCAAAAAAATAAAATTAATTTAAAAAACTTGAAGTTTCAAGAACTCCTGCTAATCTAAATAACATATTTTAAAAAATATAAAAAATACCCTTTTGTAGATTCATAAGTGTAGTTTTCAAAAATATATTTATTTTAATAGTTTAATTATTATTTTTATTTATTTATACTAAAAGTAGCTTATCAACACAAAATATTAGGTTGATTACCATGCAAAGGAAAAATACTAAAACTTAATAAAAAAATAAAAAAAAATATGATGCACTAGATAAAATAATCTTTTTCAAGATGGTATAATTTTTTTTCCATTTTAGATAAATATTTAATATGAAAGTTGACGTCAGATGGAAATACCTTTTTTTTTATTCACACACATTTTAATATTTATTTAAAAATATATATTTATCAAAATTTGAAAAAAAAAAAAATCATGCACTAAAGTTTCAAGTTATAAATACACACAAAAAATTTGAAAGAAAATAAAATAAAATTTACTATAAAAAGTTTGACGTCCTATGTGCAACTTAATTTTTCAACATTTCAGCAACTAGATTATAGTGTTAATTTATTAAAAACTAGTATAAAATAATTTTTAAATTTTTTAAGAAAAATACAAATGTAAAATATACTAAAAAATACATATTTTACTAGTTTACATCATTTCAACATTCAAAACATATATGCTACTTTTTTGTGATTCAAGTTTAAAAGTTGGATCAACATTGGCCATTTCTTTTATAAAGTGTGGCATAGCTTTGCGCTTTTACCCTAAAGTTTTCAAAGCTCTTGTTGAAAATCAAGATGGAACTAAAATTAAAGGTCTTAAAACTGACAATGGGGGCAAGTTCTGCTCTTCGGAGTTTGACACGTTTTGTGCAAACAATTACATTCAAAGAATCAAAGTGGTACCATTCACACCTCAGGATAATGGTGCAGTCGAGAGGTTGAATCGGAGAGAGAGCTCGGTGCATGCTTTCCAATGTTGGTTTAGGAAAAGAGTTTTGGGTAGAGGCATGTAACACTGTAGTTTATTTAATCAATTGTGCTATGTCATCCGATTTGGATTTTGACATTCCAGAGGAGCGATGGCTTGGGAAAAGAATTGCATATCACCATTTGCGAGTGTTTGGCTGTGAAGCGTTTGTGCATATCCCCAAGGAGCAGCAAACAAAGCTTGATTTCAAATAAAAAAGGTGCATTTTTCTTGGCTATGGCGAAGCTCAATTTGGTTTCAGGCTGTGGGATCTCATTGTGAAGAAAGTTATTCGCAGTCGCGATGTTATATTTAATGAGAAAATTTTCCAAGGTTTGCATACTGAGAGCTCTTCTCCATATGAATATATTAAGGTTGATTTGTTTGATAATAAAATTACCAGGCAACCCACTATTTCTTTTTCTCGTCCTTTAATAATTTCATCATAGCCAACACAAGTCTTTGTGGGTCCTTCAAATGTGAGTATGCAGTCTTCAATTTTTAATACCCTACCCCTCTTAAATTCGACGCAACCCCTATTCATTGGTTCCCAACCCCCTGTAACTACCACACAACCACTTAATCCAAAAATGTTGCCTTCACATTTCACTGACAAGCCTTTGTTTGTCAATGGGCAGAGTGTTTTACATGGGGCACAACCTCTTAATGTTTATACATTGCCTTTGGAAACTCCAGTGCATCCCCTAATACAAGTTGTGCAATCTCTCCTACCTAGCACACAACCCTAACACCTACCGTGCAACCTTCTACATTTGGTGTGGGGCATGTACATTTTAATGTGCCTCCCCCTTTGGTCTCTGCCACGCATGGGGATCAAGAGAAATGTGTATCACATTCACTAAACCTTGATTTGCAGCCTGTTACTACTCTAAGACAATTAAACAATGAGAACAGGGAATTGAGAAGTGTGCATGGGAGTGTCGATATACAGGGTACTGAAACCAATTTGCAATTTGATATTGAAAATGTAGAACCACAAATTAATGAAGAAAATATAGAGCAAAAACATCCTCAACTCAGGAGATCTACCAGGCCAAGAAAGAAACCAACTAAATATGCTAACTATGAGTTGTTGTTATCTGACAATTATGAATTATTACATTGTGATACAGTAGAGCCTGCAACTTTTAAACAAGCTTGCAAAGATGCAAATTCTTTAAAATGGATGGAGATTATGAATGAAGAAATGGAGTCTTTGCGTGCAACTAATACATGGGATTTGGTTTCAATTCCATTAAATTGAAAACTTTTGAAGAATAAATGGGTTTACCGTGTGAAAGAAGAAGAAGAAGGGAAAAAAAGGTATAGGGCCAAATTAGTGGTGAAGGGTTTTGATCAACAAAAAGGCAATGATTTTAATGAAAAATTCTCACTAGTTGTAAAAATGCAAACAATTTGTTTTGTCTTGGGTATGGCAACTGCTTGGGATCTTGAGCTTGAGAAACTCAATGTTAAAGAAGTGTTTCGTCGTGGTGATATTGAGGAGGAATTATATATGGAGCAACCTAAAGGCTTTGTTCAATAGGGTCAAGAACACTTGTGTTGCAGATTGAAGTGGAATTTATATGGGCTCAAGCAAAAGCCCCGAGACAATGGTATTTGAAATTTGATAGCTTTATGACTCAGCAACAGTTTGTTCATTGTGAATCAGATCTATGTGTTTATTATAAACGGATTGCTAATGGTGATTTTTTAATTCTTTTACTCTATGTTGATGATATGTTGGTTGTTGGAACTAGTGTGAGGATTGTTAGTGAATTGAAGAAACATTTAGCTCTTTATTTTTCAATGAAATATTTAGGGGCAACGAAGAGGATTCTTGGCATGGATATAATTAGGAACATAAATAAAAGAGAAATCAGATTATCTCAAGAGAGATATATTCAAGTAAGATTTTGGATTGATTTAATATGAAGAATGGAAAGTCTGTTTCCACTCCTTTGGTCAATTATTTGCATTTATTTTAGCTATGTGTCCTAAAATGGAAGGGGATAAATAACACATGAAATGTGTTCCATATTTATCATTTTTTGGTAGTCTTATGTATGTCATGGTTTCTACTTGTCTAGATATTGCTTATGCACTAAGAGTTGTGAGTAGATTTATGAGTAATCTGGGTAAATCACATTGGCAGGCGGTTCAGTGGATTTTTTGATATTTGAAGGATACATCGAATTATGTTTTATGTTTTGGTACAAAGGATATTTAGTTGTGTGGATTTGCAGATTCAGACATGGCTGGAGACTTGGATAAATGAAGGTCTACTATAGGTTATGTGTTTTCTTTTTTTGGGGCAATGATTAGTTGGTTTTCACAGTTGCAATAGGTGGTTGCACTTTCTTCTATCGAGGCTAGGCATATTACTCTAACTGAAGGAGCCAAGGAAATGATATGGTTGCAAAATTTTTTTGGCAAATTATGTTGTAAGCAATATGTTTTTACTCTATTTTGTGATAGAAATAGTGCTATTCACTTGGCTAAAAATTCCGCACTTCACAATCAGACAAAGCACATTGAGTTGCGATATCATTTTTTTAGACATTTCCTTGATGAAGGTAAGCTATAGGTGAATAAAATTGATACCAAAGTGAACCTAGTAAATGCCTTGATGAAGGTTGTGTTAGAGAGAATTTTGAATTTTGTAGAGCTTCTCTTGAGATTCTGAAAAACTGAAAGTAACTGGCTTAGGAGGGATTGTCTAGTATTTTGTAGCTCTCATTGGGCTTCAAGTGGGAGATTTTTGGGCTGGTGAATCCCAATGATTGCCAGCATTGGCAGTTACACTTGCCTGACCTTTTTGTAATCGTAGCATCTTCCTAATGATGACAAAACTATTTCTTTTAATAACCGGTGTATGTTGCCTTTTTCATCGGTGATGCTTGAAGGATATGGCGTGGAGAATATTACTCTGATTGTTGTTGCTCATATTCATGAGATGTAATATAATACCTAAGTTAACATAAAGTGGATTATCCCTGTTAAGAGTGGACGTAGCCCATTTAAGTGAACCACTATAATTTATTGTGTCTGTGTTCTTTTATAGCTAATCTTTGTTTTATATTTTTGAAATCTCTTCTTTCATTTTGTTTTTTAATTCAATATGCACTGCATGTGGCTAGATTAAACATTAATAATAAGTGCTAAATAATGGAATGAAATAAATTTAGACAAATCTACTTTTTTTCTTTATAGAAATTAAGTATTATCCGATTATGAAATATTTGCATACAGATTTAAAACATAAACCAATGCAAATGAAAAAATAAAATTGCCATCAAATTGATAAAAAAAATATTGCAAATGGAAATAGAATGTTCCCATCCAGTTATCAAATCAATATTTATCTGGCTACCTCTTAGTGTCTACATCAATCACCTATTTAGTGAAGGCATCTAATCCAAAGGCATAAATAGTTGAAGGGAAATTTATATAAAATTTTATAGCTAGACACAATAAATTACTTAGATATGAGATTAATATGGTGAATGTAATTGTTAAAAAAATTATTTATTTAATAGAAGTAGTAGTAGTAATAATAATATAATAATATATAAACAAAATCTTTTTCTAAATGACATACCAATTGACCTTATGTACTACACAAATGTAGGAAAAAAATAAACCATTTTTTTCCCTACTTGACCTTCCACACCTCTTCAGCATACCCATTACACATGAAGGTGCAATTGTGAGTATCTCATAATATGGAAATACAAGCCAAAAATTTTGAACTTCAAAATGTGTTCTTACCCTATAGAATTTTCTTTCTTTTAGAATTAAAAATACAAAGAATTCTCCAGTTATGTAGTTAGAAAAAAGAAAATGACTTTAAAATCCACTCACCTTTTGAATGTTCTTGCAAATAATGAAGCTCAAAATGAGAGCTATTTAGGTCTAGTGCAAGTCGTCGTCCTCACTGGAAGTAATATTTGACATCCATCAAATCATAGAGAATAGAGGAGTTTTTTCAGATGATGTAGTTGCAACTGCCCGGGTAGACATGGATGCCAAATGTGGAAGCATAAACAAGGCACGTGAAGTGTTTGACAAAGTTCCTCAAAGAGATTTGGTGTCGGCTATGCACAAAATGGATTTTCTGAAAACATCCATCAAATCCTCCACATTAAAATAGTGTATTTGTTGTGGCTTCATTCACATAGACTTTATCTCAAGACAATGTATTTGGGCTTCAATGTGTCAGATGGCAATTAGTTATGCTGATGTGAGCAAACAGTTAAGAATTTTTTTTTAAATGAGACAAACAAAAACCAATATTCTTACAACTACTACTGTGATCTAATCATTTAGCTAAACTATTCACAATAAATGAATTGCGGGACTGGATTAAAAGTAAATTTATCCTTGGAAAAATGTTCACCAAAGAATACCAGCATAAAAATGATAAAAAAATAGAAGAGTACAAACATCGTGTAGAGACTATTTGAACTAACACATAGCTTGACAAAAAACAATGGCGCCATGATAATGTCCATCTATCAAAAAAACACTATTTTTTCTTCTTTGATAAATGTCCATACCCTATTCTGAAGCTCCCATTTTTCAGAAAAATCGAAAACAATTATTTTTGGAGTCATATAAGAATCCTGAGGCACCAAACAAAGCTTTAAAAAAAGGCAATTAAATTAACATTAAATTAAAAAAACAACAACTTCTCTGTATATTTTCCCATTTTTAGAGTTTCATAGGCATGCATTGTTATACTAGATTTATTAAGCTTCACAAATAATTTAAAACTCAAAATTTGCTATTGATTGTATTGCATATCTAAAGGACGATGAATAAAATGAGAATAAAATTACATTAATATAATAATTAAAAAAAATTTACATTTAAATAATATAACATTATAATATTAGTATAATAATAATAAAGTAATAATATATTAATACTAGAATATAATAGTAAAATATTAAATAATAAATTAGTACTAATACGAATTATATTGTTCATACTATTTTTTAATTATTAATTTAATAGTAAAGATCATAATATTTTAGTAAATATAATACTTAATAAAATAGAAATACTAATAATAATATAATAAAAAAGGAGTAGTTTACTAGTTTTAATTTTGGGAAAAAAAAAATCTAATTGAGCTTCCACACCTCTTCGACGTACTCATTGCACACCAAGGTGTGATTGCTAATTTTTTAGTTTTGTTTAGGAATTTATATTTCTTATAAGTGTTGGTAAATTATTTTTGTCATTGTGAAAAATATGATATTTGTTCAATAGGCAGCAATAAAATTATTCAACAATTGGAGAAATCATTACTAGATTAACAATTCTCTTTTGTATTTGAGAGGGGTAGTTCCATTGTGTGATAAAATTTGAATTTTAAAGGGACATGTTTTTAACGAGAAAGTAGGAAAGACAAGATTATGATGGAATAAAATAACATTGAAAGAGATAATTGAATAGTAATGATTCACAAATGGTTATTTCAAAAATCTTAGTATACATGTATGATAAACTATAAATTCAACTTCAAAATAATAATCAACTCAGACTAATATACTATTTCAAGATTGATTTTGCGAATGTAGAATGAATTTAGATATAAACTAACATGAAAAGATTGAATACTGAAAACAATTAATGCACACATAAGATCAATAATTTCATAATCAATATAGAAAACACATAGACTACCAAAATTGATTCTTTATTTTAGAAACTAACAAGCTCATACACTTGCTAAATCCCATCTTAGAAAAACTAACCTCTTTTTCTTCCCTACCCCACTTACAAGGCACAAATATTTAAAGCTAATGGATGATAACACAACAAGTTTTCCCTCCAAAATAACGCATCACAAATAAATGGAAAGTGAACAGTCATCAACTATCTCTTTGTATCCTACACTTCCTATCTAATTTGCTTTGAAAACAAACAAATTCAAACAAATTTGAATTATTTTTTTAGAAATAACTTCAAGAAACTACTTCCATCCTTTAACGATACTTTTCCATTGTAATAGTATTAACATATCCAAGGAGGTACATATACTTGATGTCTCTCCTCTATTTGTAGTAGTTAATTCATAAGATCATCTAGTATTTGTTGTACCATAGAATCAAGAAATTCATTTTTCTTGGAACCTATCTTTATTGATTCTAAATGAATAGCTACCCCAAAAAAGGTTTTTGAATAATGCAAAATTTGTAATGTTTTGGTCAAGAATTCCTTTGCTCTCTACATTCCCTCTCACTATTTGAAGGTAGCAAGAGTACCCAATAAATAATAAATGTAGTTACTGATGTAAGAGCATCCAGGGCATACAAGCAATCTTGCATCAATCTGTGTTATTTCTTTTCGAATAAGGGTTGAATCAGCTTCAGTTAGCTGAGTATGGAGGTCTACAGGAGTTCAGGCTTTTGGATGTAATAGGTGGACATTGACATTCAGTGTTAACAAAAAATTGGCTCATCGGTGAGAGATAGAGAAAGTAACAGTAGTAAACGGTCACGTAGAATTCACATCAAAGGGATATGCACATATCAGTAGGATGACATTCAAAGTCCCTTTGATATTCTGATAAGTTGCATCAAAGAGACTCTAGGTTATCAGAAGGATTCATTTGGGAGTCCCTCTGATGGAACGATGAAACCGCATCGAGGTGATGACGGGATTTCAAGGTGACAAGATTGCAAGTCCCTTCGATATTCCGATATCATGGAGATAGGAATGTATCATTGGGATGTCTTATGGAGTCTATTCGAAAATCCAACAATGTCAAACAAGGGCTTTTTTTTCAACAATACTTTGGGATATCGATGAGAGTTATGTTTGAGTATCTTTGATGACCTGATGGGAACTTAATCGGTGAGAGTTTTGAATTTCGGGGAGAGTTGTTTTGGTGTCCCCTCAACATAGCAAAGACATGGTGTTAACTTTTGTGGGATATGATAGGAAGGGGGTTAATGACATGTACGAATAAATGATGGATGGTGATTGGACGACATCATTGTTGCAAATTGTGAATGATGATGAGGGTGGTGATTGGCGAGAAGGTGAATATTGATGTGACATGTAATTGTCTTAGTCTGATAAGTAGTAGTGTCATGAATGGTTTGAAGAGAGGTGGTTAAGGTGTGAAGATGTTAATCAATGACATGTTTGAGAAGATAGAGCAGACAATGAGGAAACTATTCTTGATTGTTGGTTGGGTGATGGAGGCGGTACTAAGGCAAGATGAGTAAAATAATTAAATGAAGATCAGATTATAGAAACCCTAGATGGTCGACATGGTTATAGTGAAGGAAAAATTATTTCTTGCTAGTGAAGACAGAGGGAGGATATAAACCCATCAGGAAGAAGGAGAGAAGGGGGACGGGTTGGTAAGAAGAGAGCCAACAAGGAAGTGAGGAGAGGCTAGACTGGAGAGGGTTATTTGTAATGGTCTAGTGGCAAGACTTGAGAGCCTAGAGAAAATCTGTTTTAGATTTCCAGATTTACAAATGATATATTCAGGAAGTCAATATGATGGCATGTAATGTTTTAATGTCATTTCAGAAATAAAAGAAATCTTTTCTTTTCTCTTGCATTTTTTTTGGAAACCTATGTTGTTGTGGCGAGTTATAGTTTTTGATGGGAGTACCCTTCATCAATTACATTTAGTTCTCTTTGATTTTCTTTGCTACAAATGTATGGTAGGTACTCATACATGTAAGGAAGTAGTGTGGCTATAGAGGTTGTGTTTTATAATTTGGATTGAAACAAAAATTTGCATGCATTCACAATGATAGAGTGTAATATATTTGTCCAAGAGTCTTATTTATCATGTTCAATCAAAGCATATTAGAGTACAATATATATTTTCAAGATAAATACTTGAAGGAAAATGGGTACTATTAGAAAAGGTTGATACCTAGAAAAAATTTGTTGATTCCTTGACAAAGCTATGATTATTTCAAGAAATTTTCTTGGACTATAGAATATTAATGGACATTGTTGCTCTAAAAAATTGGTAGTTTGTAATTATAGGTCCCTATGTAAACTATTAGAAAAGTGGGAGAATGTTACAAAAAAATTGTATACTTTGCATGTTTTATAGTCATGGGAAAAACTCGTCGTATTTTACATACTTTGCATGTTTAATTTTTGGGCTTTTAATTGTGCTACTTTGGATATTTTCTATTTTTTTCTCATGTTTATTTTTACATGGTTCATGCTATGTGTAAAACTACTTTTTGTGTTTATAAATATTCATACATATTTAAGGGTGAAGTATGAGATTAATTATTGTATTAGAGAATGGTTGAGTTTTATGCAATAAATATTTTTTTTTGTTGTGCTATAATTTTCATGCAAAAATATTTTTCTAAGGTGAAAATATTGCATATAGTCTTTACTTTTTATTTATCCTACTATTTCATTAGATCTTATGCACCAATTTTATTGTATGATTTCATTACAATTCTTTTTCTTCTACAATAAATGGAATTTTCTTAGTCTAAAATATTAAAATTTAAAATTTAAAATATTCAACCATAGTTGTAATTACAACTTAACAATAAGAAAATGTGGCTAATCCATCAACTACCAATGTTTAGAATTCAATAACACACTTTTAATAACATCTTCATAATATATCATATCATAATATTGTAATATCACTAAGCTTGTTCATGTTATACAAAAAGTAAATGAAATTTACTTAAAGAAACTATTTTTCCTTCTTTGTGTTACAAGTAAAATAATTGCATTAGTAAAAAAAATATTAATTAAAATTTTATTTCAACAAAAAATTGTAAGATCCTAAAAAAATTATATTTTTGAATATATTGTCATACTAGTTATGTTTCATGGTTATTATAAATCTCAAGGGAATGGGTTTGTTGACAACTTGAATTTTCATTAATTTTGTTGGAGCACCATCCACTATGTATGTATTATGTTGTCTTATAAATTATTTATAGTTATCATTTTTATATTTATTATACTATTCATGGTATCAAAGCTATGTTAGTAGAGCTAGGATAGGGTAGGATTGGAGCCCCAAACACTCTAGCAATAGATAGGTGATCCTAAATTTCACTCCTAACTTATCCATATTTTTTTTATTAAATTCTCCATGGTCATCATTGATAGGTCAAAACTAGAGTAAAGAATGAGAAAGATTTAATATTTAGTAATAAGATTCAATTTGGTCTAAATGTTAATCCAAGACATAAACTTGTGAAAGATTTCATGGCTATTTGCATAAGGTCTATAAGTAGTGATGTGAGTGGGGATGAAATGTATTTCTAAACTCAATCAAATATCTAAGCTGAAAATCATATTAATGTTTTTGTTTTGCTTTTGTAACAGGGAAATTAAACTCATAGCTATAAATAATAAGAACAATCATTAACAAAGATAATCATCAGATCCCACAATTAAATCATAAGAAATAAATATTAAATAGTAAATAGATTCAAACAATAACAAAAATAAACACAATGCTAGGAATAAACACACTACTGAAAATAAACACGCTTACTATGAAAGCTACAAAAATCACCAAGAATTCCAAGAAGGGGGTGCCCTTCCTCCTCAGTCCACCTGGTGCTGAAATGAAATTCCTTTATGCTTGTTTAGTCACACAAAGGTTTTATTTTATTTATCAAAAATAATATAAAGTTTATATCCCCTTTTCTTCTCGTGTAGCTCATATTTATAATAAACATGTGTGCAAGTTGTTTCCTATTTTTATTCTACCTTTCTATTATTTTGTGGCTCATATTGAGCTATTTTATTTGTTGAAACAACTCACCCTAAAATGTAGGAGCTTATTTAGCTCATGGTTACAATCAATAAAATAGAATATTATTTTTTAATGTAAGGGCATTCTCCTTCATAAAATTAAAACTAAATATTATTTGGTTATAATTAAATAACCAACATATTTATGAGAACATAATTTTATGGTCAGAATTAAGTGTCCACCCATGGGAAACAAAAGGTGCTAGGAAGTCTCCATTCTTCTTCTTCAATCAACATGTTGCAAAATACATTTTCTAAACATAATGGAAGCAAATACTACTAAATATAATCTAATAACTATTATTCACTTGTTTTATCAAAAAACTAGATTAAGCATTTACTTATTTATATTTTTCCATATGCAACAAAAGGTGTTAAAATGGTATAATAATGTATGTAAATGAAATGTGAAAATGGGTTAAATTGTATAGGAAAAAGGCTAAAATATGCTATCAAATGGAGCGTGAATGGCTCTCATCAATCATATCACTTTCTTACATTGTCAAAAATAATTTATAATAACCTCATGAATTTTTTAAGGGAATGAATGACCTTAATATTATCAACATAAACAGACATACATATTGTTTTAAGAATTCTTGATCTCAAATGAGATTATTGATGTTACTATTTAAATCACTAATAATATTATTGTTGTGGATCAACCAATTGCCTCCAAAACCCCATATTGAGATCCCTTGCATGTTGAGTATAATGGGAAGCAACAATAATACGATGGACAACATTATGCAATTGATAGAAAATCTTCATCTCATATGGCCTTCCTAGACATTATAGAAAAAAATTAATCATGAATCCCTTGTTGACTACAAGTATTTAAATCACTTATGATAATAAACAACAAAACAAATGATAGCCAAAACCAACTAGCTTGTTTAGCTGCAAGGACTATCACTAATTTTAACAAACTAGTTATCTCTAACCTCTATATAGTTGATATAACACATTGAAAACAAACAAAAGGTAGGGTGAGTTTCATGATTCAAAGATAATGGTTTCTTCTACTCTTTGTAAATAATGATATCATGAACTCAGAAAATGGAATTAAAAATAAATTATTTTATGGATCTAGTTTATGTGTGGTGACTATAACACATACAAGAGAATGATACCTAGATACTAGGGGAAGAAAAGGTGAAAAATGAAAATTGAAGGTGATCTATTTATTTGAAGCATCAATGAATATTATTCAGAGTTTTATCTACTGAATTATGCATTACTAAAATATCCAAACTCATATGTAATCATATAAAATGTTGAGAAAATGTGTTGCAACCTTGCGATTACATAAGATATTGTTGATACATAAGGTATTGTTCAACCAACGATGATTTAGGGGCAAGGGGGAGATCCCCCCCATGAGGGGTTTGGGGGGATCACCCCCCTAGTTGGGTTCCAAGGGTAGGATGCCCTGATGGGGGCTCAGGGGAAGCACCTCCAAAAGTAAAATTTTATTTATATTTAATTATTGTAAATCTAGATCATTCATCATTATGTCTCATATCTAAAGGCCAGTATTTTAGTAGCTTGACTTTCCCTAGAAGGCAACCCTATTTTATGAGGGAATTGTATTACGACTATGTACTGTGATGTATTGTGAGAGTCTAATAGCGACTATGTTGCCTCCAGATCTCTACGAGGTGATACTCCTATGAGAATCTTGCTCTACAAGTATATTGTAATCTTTGTGATTTATAAATAATATATTGGGTAGCTTTTCGAGTGTGGGATTTTTCTCTCGAAAGGGTTTTCCCCATGTAAATCATTGTGTTGTTGTATGCATGATATTTGTGTTTATTTATGTTTAAGTTTCTATAACTGTTAAAGATTTGTAATTTTTTTGCATTATTCTCCTCTCAAGATTAGTGTAGGAAGTTGTTCTGCTAGCTTAGCTTCCTTACAAGTGGTATCAAAGGTTGATCACCTTTAGTTTTAGTTGTGGGTTGTTGGATTTTATGAACTAATTCATTTTTTAGTGGGAGCTTGTGTAGAAGACACTTTTTGATCTTATTGTAAGAATTTCAACATTTGGAAAGTTCATCGAGTAAAATAGAGGTGGATAGATTTTTTGGAAATAATTTTGAAATATGTAAGTTGAAGATGGACTATCTATTGATAGATCGAGATCTATGGGATCTTGTTGATGAGAATGTTTCAAGGCCTATAGATCCTACTCAAGCTACTCAATATGATGTTATGGACCATAAAGACAAGGGTCTAATCAAATTATGCTTGGCATACTCTATTTTAATCAATGTCCATGAAGAGACCTGTACACAAAAAATATGGAAAAATCTTGGTGAGAAGTGTCAAGCCAAATCTTTAGTGAACAAGATTTTCTTGAGGATTAAATTGTATTCCTTGAGAATGGAAGAAGGTGGATGAATTATAGACCACTAGGAAGAATTCAATATGTTGGTGGCTCAGTTGGCATTAGTTGTTATCAAAATGGATGAGGAAGAGAAATTTCAGATCCTACTCTGTTCTTTTCTTGATTCATGGGATTATCTTGTTATGGCTATTGCAAGTACTTTTGTTATATTGACGACTAAAGATGTGGTGGGTTCATTTATTTTCGAAGAGATGAGGAGGAAGGCATCCATCAATGTTAAGGAGGCCCTAAATTTTTGTGGAAGACCTAAGGAAAAAGGCAAGAAGAATGAGAAGCGTGAAAATTCCAAGTCCAAGGGGAGATCTAAGTCTGTTAAAAAGTATGAAGTTATTTGTTGGAACTTTAGTAAGCCTGGACATGTTCATAAGGACTACAAAGAAGAAAAGAAAAAGAAAAATAATAAATTTGAGTTTGATTCTGAGTCTGAGAAGGAAGATGGTGATGCATTCATTGCAGCTTTGGTAATTCATGCTAGTAATGATGCATGGTTGATTGACTCACATGCATCTTTCCATATGGCCTTTAATATAGATTGGTTTTTTGAATATGAAGGATTTGATAGAGGTAAGGTGTACTTGGGTGATTATTGTCATTTAGAAATTGTTGGTCATGGTAAAGTTAAAATTAGGTTTCTTGATGGTAGAATAAAAAGGATCAATTGTGTGTTGCATATCCCTAGTTTAGCATGAAATTTGTTATTTGTGAGAAAACTAATAGATGCAAGTGTGCAAGTAGTATTTTCTGATGCAACATGAAAGATGGTCAAATGTGCTATGGTGATTGCTAGAGGTGTCAGATATGGCACATTGTATAAGCTTGATGCATACATTGTTGAGTGCAATAGTAGTTCTCTGAAAAGAAAGTATATAGAAGAAGTGAGGGTTTCATCTTCAACAGATGGTCATGGCTTTTGGGTACCCAAGGGTGCTTTTTCTTCTGAATCAAAGTTACCTATAAAGAAAACTATGTTATGACACCAAAGACTAGGCCACATTGGACAAAAGGGTCTAAGAACCTTAAAAAATAAAAACCTTGTTGAACGTTTTTATGATTGTAATCTTCAATTTTATTTTTGTGAGCATTGCATTTATGGAAAACAAAACCACTTTCAATTTTACTTGAGTTCTCATAAATCTTGTGGTGTATTGGATCTTATTCATTATGATGTGTTTGGCCCTATAGATGTTCCTTCAATTGGTAAATCCACATATTATACTTCATTTAGTGATGATTATAGTAGAAGGACATGGGTATGCTTTCTAAAGAGTAAATCTAAAGTTTTTAGCTGATTTAAAGAGTTTAAACCAATGATTGAGTTGAAAACTAGAAAGAAAATAAAAAATGTTTAAGGACTGATAATGGCATTGAATTTTGTTCTAACGATTTTGATAGATTCTATAAATATTGTGGTATTCATAGATAAAAGACAACTCTATATTCTCCACAACAGAATGGATCTATAGAAAGAATGAATAGGACACTGCTGGAGAAGGCTAGGAGTATGTTGAGTGGTGTTGAGACCTAGAACAAAGGTTTTAGGCTAAAGTTGTTTCCACTAGTTGTTACTTGATTAATAGGTCTCTTACATCAAATCTTGTTGATGATACACCTATAGAGGAATGGTCGGGTCGCAAGCCTTCATTAAGACATCTTAGAGCTTTTGGTTGTGAGGCATATGCACATGTGCCAAATGAGAAGAAATCAAAGTTGGAGAAAAAGGTTGTGAAATGTATCTTCATTGAATACAGCTATGGTGTGAAAGGATACAAGCTTTGGGATCTTGTTGCACAGAAGGTAATACATAGCATACGTGTTATTTTTAGAGAAACTAAGCCTTTTGTTACATTGCATCTAGAAAAAAGTAAATAGGAAGATGTGATTCAGTTTCCTTCTACACCTAAAAAATTTGAATCAAGGCCCATGGATAGACAAGAAGTTGAGGAGAGCTCATCTAGCTCTAAATCTTTAAAAGAGGGGGAAGAACCTCCAACTCAGCTTGTTCATAGTTCTACAAGGCACATACAACCACTTGAAAGGTATTCACCTAGTGATTGGAAATGTAGTTTTTCTTTGAATACTAACATGGATGAACCTAGATTAGTAGAAAAGGCATTAGGTATGAATGATGCAAAATCTTTGAAGATTTCTATGGATGAAGAAATGGTACCTTTGAAAAAGAATGATACATAGGATCTTGTACCATTACTTGAAGAACGAAAACCTTTTGGTTGCAAATGGGTCTTCAAGAAAAAGATTGGTTCAGATGGAAGTATTGATAAATACAAAAGAAGGTTGGTTGCAAAAGGTTACTCTCAAGTTGAGGGTGTTTATTATGGTGGGATATTTTCTCTTGTTGCAAAAATGGAATCCATTATATTTTTCTTTCTATTGCTACTGCTTATGATTTAGAGGTTGAGAAAATGGATGTCAAAACTACTTTCCTTCATGGTGACTTGGAGGAGGATATTTATATGACACAGCCAGAGCACTATGTGGTGAAAGGTGAAAGTAAATTAGTTTGCAAATCAAAGAAATTTGTGTATGGTTTAAAATAGAGTCCTAGGATGTGGTACCATAAATTTGATACATATGTGTTGAGTTTGGGATTTGAGCATTCTAAATCAAATCATTGTGTT
This sequence comes from Sequoiadendron giganteum, assembly GCA_007115665.2. Classification (NCBI taxonomy): domain Eukaryota; kingdom Viridiplantae; phylum Streptophyta; class Pinopsida; order Cupressales; family Cupressaceae; genus Sequoiadendron; species Sequoiadendron giganteum. Next base: position 66,963,128 of record CM021101.1, on the reverse strand, counting down.
TATTATAAAATAATGGTGATCATTTCCTACTTATTTCATTATATTTTGATGATATGTTATTCATTGGTAAAGGGAAAGGTATGATTTTAGAACTAAAATCTCAACTTGCTACTAAGGTTGAAATGAAAGATCTTGGTGTTGCTAAATGCATTATTGGGATGGAAATTAGAAGAGATAGAGTAAATAGAAAGTTATGGCTTGGAAAAAGTAAGTATGTCAATTTAATTTTACAAAAGGTTTTATATGCAAGATTCTAGACCATTGTGTGTTCCTATTTCAGTTGGAACAAAGTTATCTATTTCAGATTGTCCAACATCCCCATTGGAGATAGAAGACATGAGTAGAGAACCTTACCAAAGTGCAGTTGGAAGTTTGATGTATGTTATGGTTTGCACTAGACCAGACATTGCCCAAGTAGTGGGAGTTCTTTCCAGATATATGTCTAATCCTTGTAGATTTCATTGGGATGCAGTTAAAAGAGTCTTCAAATATTTGTGTGGTATCTCAAATTATTCCTTATATTATCACAGTAATATGAATGAAGATGAGATTTCCCTTGATATTCATGGTAATGTGGATTTAGACTGGGCAAGTGATGTTGATAGAAGAAGATCCACCAATTCTTATTTGTTTACTTTATTTAGTTGTGCAATTATTTGGATGAGTAAGTGGCAAGCTATGGCTTCTTTGTCAACTATTGAAGCAGACTATATGGCAGATACTCATGCTTTTAAATAATCCATTTGGCTTAAGGGACTATGTTCAGATATTGGAATAAAATTAGGTGCAATGACAAGCAGTCAGAGTGTGATATGTCTAGCCAAGAACCTGAAATTTCATGTCAGGACCAAGCACATTGATGTATAGTATCATTTTGTTAGACATATGATCAAAGATGGTAGGGTGAAGCTGGTTAAGGTAGAGACTTTGATGAATGTTGTTGATTCTTTAACTAAGCATGCGAGCACACAAAAATTTAGATGGTGTTCAAAGACTATGGGTCTTTCAACCCCTAGAAATTAAGATATGATGATGACTCCCTTCCATTGTCCTTGCAAGGTGTTTGATAACAAGGAGATTTGTTGATAAAATCTATCTCAACCTTGCAATTACATAAGGTATTGTTGATACATAAGGTACTATTCAACTGAAGATGACGGGGGGGGTGTGGTGGGGATCCCCCCCCCCATGATGGGTTTGAGGGGATCATCCCCCTAGCTAGGGTCTAGGGGAAGTTCGCCCTAGTGGGGGTGCGAGGGTAGCACCCTTGAAAGGAAAATTTTATTTATATTTTATTATTGTAAATTTGGATCATTCATCATTCTGTCTCATATCCGATGGTTGATATTTTTATTAAGTTGACTTGCCCTAAAAGGAAACCCTATTTTATGAGGGCATTGTATTATGATTGTGTATTATTATGTATTATGAGAGTCTAATAACGATTGTGTTGCCTTTGGATCTCTGAGTGGTGATACTCTTGTGAGAAGCTTGCTTTGCAAGTATATTGTAATCTTTGTGATTTCTGAATAATATATTGGGAGGATTTTGGAGTGTGGATTTTTTCTCCCGAAAGGGTTTTCCTGACATAAATCATTGTGTCATGGTATGCATGATATTTATGTTTACTTTTGTAGGTATGTGCAGGATCATGATGGGCCAAAAAGTGGCGATATCTAAGTGATATGATGGCCCATGTGGCTGACAACTTTTGTTTTACCCAAAATTGATGAAATGAAAAGGGTTTTTAAAGGAGGTTCTCAACTTTCCACCAATATAAATTATTCTTTACTTTGAATTTAAAAATAAATATTATTATTCATTTTCTATTTGAATTACGACTAAAGTCCTGATTGATAGGCTAATTGAAAAAAATCTATAGCTTTCAAACGGTATCACATTTTTTGAATCCAAAACATGTGTCACATTCTATGCTTCACATACTATATGATTAAAAAATAAAATGATTTTCATGAAGTTTTTACCAAGTTAAGGTGGTCAGACATACAAGTTTTTATATGTTTTAAAATTTGTAATAAAAAAATCACAATTAATTATTTGCTTCGAAACAAATTACTAAATAATATGCATCACATCAAGACATGAGTCCCCTACTTATATCTAAAATCTTATAAAAAAATATTATCATTTTATTGTGGTTAGGGTGGTCAGACAGACACCTACTTCTTATTTTTTCCCTGAAATTTAAGAACTACTGCATTGAAATTTCAAATTTTCACCAAATAGATTTTAAAAAATAAAAAATAAACCTAGTAGTTTAGAAACTACATTCAATTTGCTACAGATTCTATTCTTACATATTTTTGAAATAATATAGATAACTTATTCACATTTTTATGTCAAGTTGCCTAACTCTGATTTTCTGAATTTTATTGCCACTTAAGGGCTTGCTTTTTCCATGATGATCTTGCACATACCCTTGTTTAAGTTTCTATAATTGTTAAAGATCTATAAAAGTTTTTAATTATTCTCCTCTCAATATTAGTGTAGGAAGTTTGTTTCACTACCTTAGCTTCCTTACATAGAAGTGTTATCACAATTCATGCAATAGGCTTAGAACCCTATCAAATTCCTCTAATAATGAGTACATTCAAAGAGAAAAATGTATTGAAGAAAATATTCCAAAGTGGTATATTTTATGAATTTGCATACACAACAATAAAGACATAAATTTGGGAAATAAAATTACAACATTCTTGTAACAATATGTTTGAACCTATGCCCTCTTTTGAATATCTCTATAGCAAAATTTTTGCAAGTTTCTACTCTTTTGAGTATTCCTCTCCTCTCTTGCATTGTCCAATAATAAAAATGATTGAAATTTTTCTCATAAATCCATGTAGTAGGGGAAAACCCTAAAATGAAACATCATAGCTACTCCAATTAATTGGCAAATATTTCCCCCAAAATGAATGCTTTAGATTGAATAAAATATTACCCTTGATCTAGTTTCTTAGATTAGTTATAAGCTTGGGAAAAATGGCTAAAGTACAAAAAGAAAAGGACTCGAGAAAAATACAACTAGATAGAATTGAGTCCCAATAGATCTAATACTCAAATTAATCATCATTTTATCTATTTCCAAACATTAATCCAATCCAAACCATATCCCCCTCATTCAAACCAAACCTTAACCCATTTCTAAATCATCCAAATATACACAAGCCTTATTCCACCAAGCCAAATATGATTCTTAACCCTTATTCCATATCCACTTTCCAACAAATTTGACCCCCTAATATTTGGTTCATCCTCAACCCACTAGTATAGAAACAACAATATATGAGTGAAAAAACTACTAAAATTTGCTTATAATTAAATGAAATTGGTCACACAACCATTAGTAGTTTATTGCCAGTCATATATAACGCAACTAGATTGATCACTAAACCATTTTTAGTCATTTATTGGTTGTTTTGATTGATGGATTTGATAGTATATTTAGTCATTGATTTATTCATTAATTGTTGTAATCTGGTCACTTATTTAGTCATTTTTTTCACGGATATATTTAGTTGTTGATTTAGCCATTGATTGATATAATCTGGTCACTTATTCAGTAATATTTTATTCACTGATATATTTAACTGGTCACTTATTTAGTTGTTGACTTAGTCATTGATTACTATAATCTGGTCACTTATTCGGTCATTTTTTATTCACTGATATATTTAGTCATTGATTGTTGTTAACTCGTCACTTATTTAGTCATTTTTATTCACTAATTTTTGTGCATTGGTAATGCATTTAGTCATTAATTTTAATAATCATTTTGATCAATTTGGCAGTATATTTAGTCATTTTTATTCACTGATTTCACTGGTGGGTGATCCCATAATACTGGTTTACAATTTTTGGCCAAACTGGACACTGAACTGATTTTTTCTAACTAAATATTCAATTTTGGACTCTTATAGCGGCTAAACCGTGAGGAATTTGAGGATGACATGCAAACTAGTGATTTGTTACATTTTGTCTATAGATTCTAAATTTTTTTCTTCAATTTTTTTGGAATCATATTGCACTTCTTTTTCCATCTCCTTCGAAAACTAGTTTTCTTCAGTAAACACCATTTTTAAGGAGTGATGCTCATTTTATAACACAATTGTTTTTCCATGAAGGATAAAATTCTATTTTTTTCAAATTTAGATTTGTAACTATGATATCTAGTGCTTCCAATTGGTTTCATAGTATTTTATTGAATATTTTTTCCTTAATCAAGTTTCAAAGTCAAACCACTTACAATGTAGACATAGGCGGAGCATATAACACAAATTTTTTTGTATGTATCAATTTTTTTAAAAACTTATTTGTTGGATCAAGGACTTCAATATCTAATGCACTCATATTTAAAAAAAAAAATTGATAATCTTCTATTTTTTCACATGTGTAGAACTGAGAGCTTGATTTTCGGTGAAAAACCTACATTCACAAGAAATAAAAAATAAATATAATAATTAAATTAAATTTATTTAAAATTATACTTTTTGGGAAGATTATAATTTAAGGACTACATACTTACAAAAAATAAAGGAGACTCTTTTATAGGCATGGTTTAATACTAGTGGGGTTCTATCCAAGGGGGTTTGATCTAAGGTGGTTTGATCAAACCCTCTTCAATTTAAATCCTTAAAAGGAACTTTTAAAGGCTTAAATCATTATATTTTCTAAAACTATGCGATTTCAACAAAAATCAGAATCTCCTAGAAATTGTAAACCAACATTGTGGGATCACCCTAGTCATATATCTAGTCATATTTATTCACTGTTCTCCTTTTTTTGTCAATTGGTAGTATATTTAGTAAATTTAATTATTAATTAATATCAATTAGTAGTATATTTAGTCAGTTTAATTGACTGATATTTGAGGATTTAAACATAAAACATAGTAATACACATCAATCATCAATTGCACATAATAAGACAGGCATTGGGAAGAAAAAATCAGTGAACTTTATTAATAAAAGAAAGTTGTTCTAGTTATAGCTTAGAAATAGAGTATTACAATGTTATTTTCAGTCACAAGACTAAAAAATTGAGTTACAATATTGCACAAAAATAATTGCAAGAAATAAACTTCTCCAAAAAACTTTTGCAATGATGGAAAAACATGCTTGAATCCCTTCAATGTGAGCACATGCCCCTTTCATCTTTTAAAACTTCTACAATGTGGGAAATATTCCTGGAGCAAGTTGTAATGTGTAGAATCCAAGGAGAGTGTTGATTGTGTCTCATATATGAATCTCTCTCCTTCAATGCAGTCAGCAATAATCCAACTAGAATATTTCCTCCTTTATATGCAATGTGTCATTTGATATGAGCAACAGAGTACTACCTTTTCTGCCATGAATGAAGTTGTGCCTCAAGACAACCAACAAATTAATATTAGTCTCAATTCAGAAAGAATAAATTACATTGTATATTACAAGTTTACAAAAGAAAGTCCAAATATAGAAGAAAGATAAATCAATTAAAGAATTGTATCCTTGTCAACAAATGCCTTAGACAGAGTGTTCAACATAGGCCTAAAATATGCATATTACACCCTTAATTTTAGAACCTTGTTCAAAATTTTAGAAAGGTGATACGCTCATATTATAGAATCAAGTTCGCATATTATAGAACAAAGCTTATCAACACTAACCACACTAGAACAACATTATCAACAAAAAATTCCTAGAAACCAAGCCCAAGACTACCATTAGACTTGGACAACAAAAATGTCAACCCTGGTTCATGTGTTGTCTCAGTAAAGACCTGCACAATGAAAGAATCCATTTATAAATAAATTTTAAATTAAATTGATGAGAAAAGATCTTTGATATCTAATTGGGAAGCCTTAACATCCAAAAATTACTAACCTGGTGTTTCACAACAAGTTTCCCAACTGTGACATTATCTTTACTCAATAAACTGAATATCGATCCACTGCCATATTGGATCTCATAGGATTCTCCTTCACAAACAGCAAATGACATATATTAATTGTTTAGAAGCTTCCTTAATATCCCCATGTAAGTATGCTAAACTAAGTGAGGTTGAGGGTTTGAAGTAGAGTACCATCTTCTTGGTATGTGCTTGACTTTGATCATGACTTGTATCTTGAATGAAAATATCAAGCTAGTTGCGCTATAAAATAATTGTTAATCATTGTTAGAAAAATAACCACAAAATCCTCTTTAATTAAAATAATCCTTCTAGATATTTCAAGACAAGATATTTCACTTAATTTCTAAGAGAGCTAATTTCACTATCCAAATAGACATCAATCTATTTACTATACATAATTTCTCATAATTCAAAATTTGAATACATAACGAAACTAACCATAATTACCAAAGATTTGACACCAAAATGTAGTACAAAATGAATTGTTTGACACCAAATATGTTTTGATAAACCAGATATACCTTTGATATATTGATTTAAATAAAAATAAAAGATCAAAATAGAGAGAACAAGATAACATTCAATAATTCACTTCAACAAACAATTGAAACCAAAATTCAGCCACCAATTATAACTTCATTCTATTGATCTTCAAAAAGATTTTACAATATGTTTCAAAATTTTGTCCTAAGTGACATGTCAAAAAGTGTCTTTTCAGTTACCCACTTTTAACATAAATCAAAAAGTCATAATTATCGTTGTTTACATAGGATTACATAAAAGAAAGGAAAGATGAGAAGTGAAGAGAATTTATCAGATGTTGAAGTCTAGAGAACTCGCAAGATACGAAAGTCCATTACTCATCGTAAGGTACTCATGATCATTCAGATCTGGCAAGGTCCTCTCTCCATGATAGTATCTACAAGGCCTATTTGAAATGATGAAAAAGTGGGATGGATGCTATCATATGGTTTAGAACATAGAGCATACCCACTTCTTCAATTTCATTCAAGGGTAACCCTATAGATCTTAATGCAAAGGAGAAAGAGATCTTGTGATAGGGTTGTCCTAGGGGTTGAATATAAACTAATAAGGGGTTCACCACCAAGTAGAAACTTGGAAATACAAATGCAATGCAAGGTATAATGCAAGATGAAATACAAAACCCTAATATAATGCAAATTTGATTTAAATGACCTAGAAATGCATATAAAATAAAATAACAAACTGTAAGATGAAATGTGTGCACCTAGAAACTTGAAGATGACTAGAAGGATTCCTAAAATGCTATAAATTATAAATTTTTGACCTAGTGGGACTCATTCGCCATTCTGGGTGAATCAGTCCCAGATCAAAGTTTCTACACAGGAGAAAGTTTTGGATAAAATGGTATTTGAATCTATAAGAATTTTTTAAAAACACCTATAGTGGGACTCATTCACCACTTGTGGAAAATGAGTCCAGATTGGATTTTTTTGAACTTCAAGGTCAGAATTTTCTCTTCTCAGTCTGCTCAATCTGCTTCACCTAGTTTTCGGATCCGAAACATTGATTTCGAGGTTGTAGATGACCTTTTAGTGAATATTATGACCTTACAAATGGGGAGACAACTCCAAAAAGCTTGCAACCTAATGTTCAATGCTATTTCAAGCTCCAAGACACCTAGATCTACAATCACATATGTAAAGAGGAGAAAATTTGTTGATTATTAGTGAATAGGGGTTTACCTTGGTCAAACCTCTTTTAGGTAGTTAAACCAAATGATGAAACAATGAAACAAGGACATGAGACATGAAACATAGGATATTAAATGTGAACAATGATACCTTAAATTTTGTCGTGTAAACCTGCAACTCAACATGAAATGAGCATGAAGGATGTAGATCTTGATCTTGATAATAGAACAGTGCTTGATCCTAGATCTTCAATGCTACATCACAAAACTATCTCAATATCATGCTTGATGCTTGATATGCTTGACATGATGAGGGATCTTGAATTTCTGCAGTAATTGATGAAGAATTTTTCCCTTGAATTCCTTAGAAATGATCTTGAATGCTATCTTGATGATCTTGTAAAGTCTTGGAATTCTTAACTCTTGCTTGCTTGACTTGATATCATGAATGATTGTGTTGCTTGGATGAAATGAGGATTTGATAACTTTTTTATATAAGAAATCTATTTCAATGACCATTTATTAGATCCCCAAGGCCAACATAGAAGAAATTTAAACTTAAAACCAAATTTTCTTGCTTAAAACCTTGAAAATAGGTCAAATGGGACTTATTCACCAACCTGGGAAAATCAATCCCACCTAGATTGGACTCATTCACCCAAAGTGGTGAATGGGTCTCATAGGGCCTATTTTTCTTGATAAAATTTTAGGGAGTACATAAATTAAGTTTATATGCTGATATTGTCAGGTTTTTTATTGAAATATGGCTTGGGATGCACAATATAGGGCCTTAGGGGGTAATTAATGATGATATAAAGGTAATGAATGCAATAGGTCCCAAAATATAATGTGAAAGTTTAAATAAATACATTTTACAACACTAAATTAAGGCAAAAATAGGTCTATTTAGCTAAGAAGGGCCCAAAATGATGCAGGAGTACCTTGTCCTCAAAATACATTCAAAAGGAAAAAAATTACAAAATTTCAATTTTTAATTGTAAATAATTTTAAAAGGTCTTGGGTGGTAATATCCAATGTATTTAAAGTCTTTAAAAGGTCTTTAGGAGTTCAAAAGATGAAAAAAGCATAAATATTGTAAAATTGCTAAAAGTTGCCAATTATGCAAAAAGGCAAAAAATCAAGAATTTGAAGAGTCTTCTGTGGGAAAAGGAAAGGATAGGTCATTGGAACTGAAAAGGAAGTTTACTTAACTGTTGAAAAGGATATATAAAGCATTGAAAGGGCGAGGAAAAGAAAATCTTGGTATTCTTGAAGAGTTCATATCAATAAAAGTACCCTGTTTATCTAATTTCAGTGTTTCTTTCCATTGTTTCTCTAGTCATAAAGATTGTATAGTAGTTTGGGGTCTTCAATCTCAATTTTTTTAGTTTCATAAGGAATTAGTTTTCATTTCCATCCATTATGTGAGGAAACTATTAATTCTATTTCTTGTTTAAGTAGAATTTCTTGAACTCGGTTTGCAACCTTATGTAAGGTTTTGAGAGTCTAATCAGATTTTAAATGACTACTCCACTGATTAGGGATTTTTAGTTCAGTGGAGTAGGTTTGTATATGATTATTTATGTTGTTTTTGTGTTTATTTTTTCAAAGGAAGGCGAGATTACAATGTGAAAGTTGTCCTAACAGAAAAATAGTGATTGCCTTATATAAATGAATGAATCCAAGGTGCTAAATGATGTAAAGGAATGCAAGAAGGTTGGATATGATTCATTGAATGTGTTCAGACATATTCTTACATGTTTGAAGTAGTGGATAAGTGAAAAGAGTTTTGGAAGGGTAACTTTCAATAAACCCTCACATTCTTGATCATTGGTAAGCCTAAATTCAAGGGTTATGAAGTTCAGTGTTTGTGGAGATTTTTAGTCCCTAAAGATGATTGATTTGTAATTTTTGAGACATTTTCTACTTCTTCCTAGGGGTGTGGGGTGTTAATAAGTTGATCCTTTAGTGGTCTCTTTGTAAATTTGGCCTAATTTGAGGCACTTTCCAGAGTATAGTCCAACTTTCTGATATTTGTTTCAAACAAGTCTGATTTATGTTGTGGTATGTGATATTATGTCAAAATGGGTTCTAGAATATGCCTTTATTTTGGAAAGACTCAAAGTGATGGAAGTTGAATCATCTAATTTAAGGGTTCGGTGGCATACAAGGAAAATGAAGGTTTGTTTGCTTAAAATGGTAAATCTGATAAAACAAAGAAAAGAGTGGTTATAAATGTTTGTAAAATGGTTATTTGATGTTGTTACAAGTGACTCCATGCTTGGGTAAGAGTTAGAAGGAAGATTAGTTGTTTTGTTGTTTTGAGCAAGGTGATCTCTATGTGGGAAAATAGTGTTTTGGTTGAAAAGGGGTAGTGGATCTGATAATAATGTGTTATGTGAATGCGTTATTGGTTTATTTGAATCATAAATATTTTGAGTAGGATGTCTTGGAGGTCTAGTGATATATTAGAAACAAGAATTCATGATTTTTTTTACTTTGCCATGTGAAGTAAGCTACATTCAAGGGTGGATTAGTGAATCATGAAAGAATTGAATGATGTGTGTTTGATCAAGTTATTTCAGTCATTTGATGTTGATTAAGATGTTTTTGAATCTGAAAAATATGTGTAATAATGATGAGGTGATTTGGCTTGTTGGTGCCTTGTGATTTTCAAGTGAAAGGATGCAATTTTGATGAAAATATAAGTGAACAAAGATGCTTGTTTAATTTGATCTTCTCCAAATAGTGTTTGGGTCAGAAGTACCCCTGAAGTTGTTGGTGTTTGGTAGATGCCCTTGCATCACAAAATCCCATGTGAATGTGTACAACACATTACAACATTAGATTAGGTCCATTTAGTTTACAAGCCTCCTAAATTTAATGTGAACGTGTCAATAAATACACTTTACAACATTAAACTAGGGAAAAGTTAAGTTTATTTAGCTTTAAAAGGGCCCAAGACCTAATGTGGATTTGTAAAACACATCACAACACTAGATTAAGTAGATATCAAGTCCAATTAATCATTAATTATTCCCAAATTAAGCAAGGAAAAGGGGGAATCTTTTCTATCATTACATCTAGCCCCCACATTAGAGAGAGGATGAACTTGCTTCAAACTCACACTAAAGTAGACATTCAAGAGGGGTCCAATTGTACCAATGTGGATGGTATAGGATAACAAATATTGACGAGGTAGTTAAGCCCCTATGATACAAGATCCTATGTCAAACCAACATAAGCACAAAGGGACGCATATAAGGTGTATGATTTGCAGCAAAATAAGATACACAAATGTACAATGCCAAAGACATAAAGAAGAAAGAAAAGAATAAGATGGGTGGATCCAGTTTCGACAAAAAATTTCTCACTCTGGGGCTGCAGAAGTTCAATTCATCTGCGGGGTGAGTATCCACAATATTCTCACTTTGGGTCCACAGAACTTTAGGTCATCCATGGGGTGATTATTCGAAAGGGTGAGACACCTGACTAATATGTGTGCACATACGCGAGCAGCTAAGGGAAGTCATACCTCCGTTCGGTTCCCATACAACCAAACCAAAGTTATACCTCCTCATAAATTTTACAAGGCGCAACAGAATATTGATCTTCGAGCTTCATGAGACAAGCAAAAATTTGTATTCTTGGATCTCATGAACAAATAATCAACTTTGAGCTTCGTTAGGAAAAAAAAACTTTGTATGCTTGGAACTCATGAACAAACAAGATGGCTCCATAGGAAAGCAAAGTGTGCTATGCAAGGTGGCCATATAATAGATGTCATAAATAGTGTAAGGAATGTTCAAAAGTGATTTTTCTTAGTTCACGCAAGGTCTCTTCACACCACCAAGGAAAGGACACATCGCAAGAAGAAATAAAATTGCACATTGAAACATAAGTGTCGATGTATGCCCTCACATTAAAGTGGTTCATAACACCATTACTATGAGAAATTTATTTAAAGTAGAAGAAGACATGAGAGGTTATTTGGAAAGCCCTATGCCAAGTCATATGTTTCTGTATCAAACTACATCATGAATAAGTATGTCACATGTGAGTCAACTTAAGGCATGTCGTCCACATCCCAACCTTGATCTTATATGTACATTAAAGGTGATAAACTAGCGAAAAGATACAATGACAAGAAACATATGAGGACAAGGCTATCTAACCCCTTGCCCCCACTTAGTGCAAGACAAGGATGAGCCGAATAGGATTAAATTAAGTATTAGTTAGAGGAACTCGATGCTTCAACACAAGGAAGAGCACCACAATTCCTAAGATGTTGAATTTTGTTACTTAAAGCCTTACATTCATTAGTAGAATGGCCATGAACTTTTTGATATGCATAAAGTGAACTCATGTAGTAAAAAAAAATTTGTTTTCTTGGAGGGAGAGATATCAAACGATCTTGGAGGAGTCTCGACAAGATACCTTGTTGATCCAAAGTAGAAATTGTTGTTTTGTTTTGTGTCAAATATATCTCTTGCTTATTACAGGATTTCATACTTACACAATACTATTTAGATTGCAATATTTTGTTCTCTCCTTTATAGGAGGCTGTAAAATCTAATTAGTTCAAATCATTAGTGTTTTCTATGATGACATTGAGATTAAGAAAACATTTCTTTGTTTGTTTCATTTCTTGCAAAGGATAACAATCAAGTCCACTAGTGTCTATTAGTTTAGGATGCACTAATGTTGAAGCTGGCTTAGAGGAATATTTTTTGATAGTTTTGATATTAAGTGGAGACTTGTTTGTGTCTTTTGAGGGGTAATAACCAAGACCACTATTATTTTTTTGTGTGTGATGCTCTATAGGGACACATATACCTTGTTCTCTCGCACCACATCCTTTTCCAGTATAACCAAGTTGTTTCATCATTTCATAACCTTTTCCATAAATATTTTTCATCTCTTTTGGATTCAGTGGTTCCTCATGATTAGTTTCATCAAATTTTGTTGTGTAATTTTCTTCTTTGTCTAAAATGGTTGAGATGGATGCTTTTGAAGGTTCTTCCAAATTTTTTTCTAACATTATTGCTTTTTATTTTCCCTTTTCAGACTCTTTATTTATGATTTTATATTCTCCTATGAATGTTGGCTCAAAATATAAGGAACCCCAATCATCTTCTAATAGCTTTGTGATTTGCTCAGTGTGTTTTTCTTTGTCTTTTTGTTACATGTGTTCAACTTGTGTAGTTGACGTCAATGTTTTCAAAGGATTTTCCTTGTTTTTCTTAATGTTCAAACAACTATTTGGGTCAAGGTTAGCTTCAAGTGTGTACACTTTGTTGTTGTAATATTTAATACTTCATTACATGATGAAGAGTAGAAGGCACCCCATTCATTGCATGAATCCATGGCCTACCTAAAAGGATATTATATGAAAGATCAAGAGGCATAACATGGATCAGTGTTTCTAATGTGGCCTTTCCAGCTTTAATAGGCAATGTAATCACTCCAAGTAGTTATTTTCCTACATTCTTAAATCCCTTAATAGATAAAGAATTGGTTTGAATTTTTTATTTATCCACAACAAGTCTATCCAGAAGGTTTACACTACACACATTACGAGTGGAGCCATTTTCAACAAGAGTTCGCTTTATCCCTATCCTTTTATATCAAGATATTAATATGAAGGCTTCATTTTGTTTTTCATTTCCAAAGGAGGAAGCTCACTTTGGTGGAAAACAATTTCAGCATTTATTCCTTGAATCATGGCTGCTATGTCATTTGGTTGCACACTATAAGGGATAGGAACTTGTTGCAATACACTTTGAATCATGTTATGATAATGAGGGGAGGATTGAATAAGGTCCCACAATGATATCTTAGTAGGAGTATTTTTTAGTTTCTCAACAAGATTGTACTCCTTTCCACTTTGTGGAGATAAACGAGGAGGACCTGGTAAGATGGGGTTAGTCAATGGGAGTGATGTTGGAGGTTTTTTTCTTTGTTGCAGATTATTTCTAGTTTTATATGTATGAGAAATGGTATTATGACTCGACTGTTGTGACACATTATTCTTTGGTGGGTAAAGGACAACTTCAATTTTATTTTGGGTTGGAGGTTTGTGTGAAGGTGGATAAAGAATTAGGGAATTATTAGGATGTCCCACAGGGTATATACGAGATCCAATAGTCAAGGGGGATCTAATGGACACTTGCAGATTCACAACCTCAATGATATTGGTTTGATTTATTTCTAGTAAAGGAAAATCTAGAATCACATTTTTACCATCACCTAAGGAAGCCACATTACTATTTTTGTTATTTTCTTGCACCATGATATCCCACCTAGGAGGAGATTTATTAGGATAACTATAAACCAAATTTTCTTGACATTCAAGGATTTGTTCTTCCAAAATGACTTCATCTAAAGTAGGGGAATGATCTATGGTTGAATTTTCCTGCTCAATAAGGTTTTCCATAGGTGAAGGGAGACAATTAAGATTCTCATGACCTTCATATATTTTATTTCCTATCATCAAAGTATCTTATTCATATCTATGAGAGATACTAGGAGAAGAAAGAAAAAGTATGATTATCATGATAATTTATGAATTCATTCCTTTGTTGCCTAATGTCTTTTGAAATAGGATAGGGAGGGGAAGGATCATAAAGAGATATTTTATATACACTAAATATTTGATCATCTAACACCATAATATACTCATCATTTACAATCTCATATTCCACTAAATCATTCTCACAAGCACGAGGAGAATGGACATTAGGTAAGGTGATGTTTAGAAATGTGTCTATGATTTCATTCTCTTGTGACATAATATCTTCCAATGCAGGAGAGTTTATAGAAGAGGGGCTTTCAACAATGTCATGATTCTCAATGAGTGTATCTTCTAACACTAAAATACCTTCGTCACATGTAGGAGAGGTATTAGGAGAAGATAAACTATGATCATCGGGATTTTCTATATCTTCATATTCTTCTATCACATCATTCCCACAAATAGGAGAGATAATAGGGGGTGTGGGTTTAAGGAAAATGTCAACATTTTCACTCTATTGCACTAAGAGACTCTTATAACTAGGGAATGCATTGAATGAATGACTAACATTCTTAGTGACTAACATTTTATTTGCAAACTTGGAAAAGACCGAAACTAACATTTTTGAAGAATAATCTACACAAACTCACAATGCAATGTAAAGACCTAAAATAAAATGTAATTTTCAAATTTCAAACAAGGTAGTTTATTGATTACACTATGCAATTATCTAAAAATGAAATTTTGTAAATGGAAATTTGGAATTAAGTAATGCATGAAATGGACCAATTTAAGCTAGATTTAATAAAATGCATGTAACATAAACTCTACCAACTGAAACAGCTAACGAAATGCAAAAAAAGAAGTGTAAAAACAATGTTTTTAATGCTATAAAAGGCAGTTTTAGAGGTGCACTAGGACTGATTCACCCAAGGTGGCGAATGAGTTCCAATAGGGAATTTTTTTCAAAAAAAAGAAGAGATTTTTAAGTGATTTTTCTGCTTTTTAGTTTGTATGATGTGTAACCTAAGTGCAAATGTAGTTTTCAAATAGTTTTCAATGATTTGAGAATAAAAAATGCAATCTATATGCACTTTCACTAATGCAAAAAAATTAGAAACCCTAGATGCCAATTAACTAATGCAAACCCTAATCCAAAGTTAATGCAAGCTAGATCTAGGATGATAATGCACTCCAAATCAGAAATAAAGTGTTCTAAATACAGGTTCACCAAAATGAAATGATGAAAAAGTGAGATGGATGTTATCATATGGTTTAGAACATAAAGCCTACCCACTTCTTTAATTGCATTCAAGGGTAACCCTAGAGATCCCAATGGAAAGGAGAAAGAGATATTGCAATAGGGTTGTCCTAGGGGCTGAATGTAAACTAATAAAGGGGTTCACCACCAAGTAAGAACTTGGAAAGAAAAATGTAATGCAAGGTATAATGAAAAACCTTAATATGATGAAAACTTTAATTAAATGACCTAGAAATGGATATAAAATAGAATAAATAACTATAAGATGAAATGTGTGCACCTGAAAACTTTAAGATGATTGTAAGGAGTTCTGAAATGTTGGAAATTCTAACTTTTTGACCTAGTGGGACTCATTCTCCATTCTAGGTGAATCAGTCCTAGATCAGGATTTTTGCACAAGAGCAGGTTTCAGACACAAGGGTATCTCAATCTACAAGAATTTTTGAAAAACACCTATAGTGCAACTCATTCGCCAATTATGGTGAATGAGTCCAGTTTGGATTTTCTAGAACTTCAAGGTTTGAATCTTCTCTTCTCAATCTGCTTAATCTGCTTCTCTAGCTTTTTGGTTCTGAAACTCTAATTTTTGGGTTGTAGATGACCTTTTAGTGAATATTATGACCTAGCAAATGGTGAGACAACTCCAACAAGCTTGCAACCTAATATTCAATGATCTTTCAAGCTCTAATATACCTATATCTACAATCACACATGTAAAGAAGATAAAACTTGTTGATTATTAGTGAATATGGGTTTTCCTTGGTCAAACCCCTTTTAGGTAATTAAACCAAATGATGAAAAAATAAAACAAGGACATGAAACATGAAACATAGGATATGAAACATGCATAATGATACCTTGAATGATGTCTTGTAAACCTAAAACTCAACAAGAAATGGTCATGAAGGATGTAGATATTGATCTTGACAATAGAACAATCCTTGATCTTATATCTTCAATGCTACATCATAACACTAGCTCAATAACATGCTTGATGCTTGATATACATGACATGATGAGGGATCTTAAATTTATATAACAATTGATAGAGATTTATGCCCTTAATGCCTTAGAATTGATCTTTAATGCTATCTTGATGATCTTGTAAAGTCTTGGAATGCTTAACTCTTGCTTGCCTGACTTGATATCATGAATTCTTGTGTTTCTTGGGTGAAATGAGGATTTAAAAGCTTCTTTATATATGAAATTCACTCAAATGACCATTTATTAGATCTCCAAGGCCAAAATAGAAGAAATTTAAACTTATAACCAAATTTTCCTGATTAAAACCTTGAAAATAGATCAAATGGGACTCATTCGCCAACTCGGGAAAATCAATCCTTCCTGGATGGGACTCATTCGCCCAAAGTGGTGAATGGGTCCCATAGGGCCTATTTTGCTTGCTAAAATGTTGGGGAGTGTTTAAATTAAATTTATATGTTGATATTTTCAGGTTTTTTTTTTGAAATATGCCTTGGGATGCACAATATAGGGTCTTAGGGGCCTATTGATTATGATATAAAGGTCATAAATGCAAGAGGGCTCAAAATCTAATGTGAAATTGTAAATAAATATATTTTACAACACTAAATTAAGGCAAAAATAGGTCTATTTAGCTAAGAAGGGCCCAAAATCCCATGTGGATGTGTAAAATACATTACAACATTAGATTAGGTCCATTTAGTTTACAAGCCTCCTAAATTTAATGTGAAGGTGTCAATAAATACACTTTACAACACTAAATTAGGGAAAAGTTAAGTTTATTTAGAATAAAAGGGCCCAAGACCTAATGTGGATGTGTAAAACACATCACAAAACTAGATCAAGGCAATATCAAGTCTAATTTATCATTAATTATTCCCAAATTAAGCAAGGAAAAGGGGGACTCTTTCTTTCATTACACTATTATTTTGGGGGAGATAGATATGTCTGCTCCCATTGGTACACCATGTAATAACGCGGCCATTGTACTCCTAGATTTTTTGTGTGTTGGCCAAGTCACTCTTCCATCTACTATCTAATAAGCCTTTGCTATCCATGATGAATTTTGAGTATCCAACATCCAATGCAATTATTCCATCGAAGGTTAAATTGAGGTGGTGAATATTTATGTCACCATCCTTCTATAAATTAGTGAGGTATTTGGGAACAAGTTTTCTAAACTCATCTATCCAATCCCTAGAGCCTTCCAGTTGATCATCATCCCTTATTATCTTAGGCATGAACCACTACTTTAGTGTGTGAAATTAATCCATTCTTGCCTTGATCTTTTGGTCTTCTACAAACATGTATTAAAATTCATTTGTGACCATTTAGACCATTTTCTCAGTAGGCTTTAAAGTTGTAGGAATCTCAAGATTCCTTTGTAAAATTTTGCACAAAGTCGTTAAGGTATTATGTACAAGTTGCTATTTCTTGAATAAGGGGTCAAATATAGGTACATGGTCCTTTATTTGATCAATTTCTTATGACAAGGAGACATAACATTCATACAAATTTTCTAATTTTTCCACAATTAGTTTAACCCTATGCTCCAAGATTTTTTCCAATACCCTAAGGGTTTCTCTCTTTGCTCTTTCCTTTGTTTCTTCATTAGTCTTTTTCAACTTCTCAATTTCTTGTTTTAGCAGATTTACTTGTTCAAAAGTGATTGCACCTGTATCATTCTAGATGGTAGGGGGGTGATAAACTATTAATTCTATGCTTTGGGAAGGATCTACTCCCTTCAACTACTCTTTCAATTTCACATTTTCTATGAATAACCTATTCACTTCATCATTCAAATTAGTCTATGCTTTCTCATATTCTTCCAATCTAAGCTCCATAGCTTTAAACGCATCCCTAGTAAACATTGTTGAGTGCATTATCATAGTATCTGCCTCCAATGTTGATGTGTTTTGAAGTGTCTTTACCATGGAAGTCCCTCTCATTTCTTTTAAAACATCAAGAAATCTTGGTTTTTCTATTCTTGTTTGCTTTGTCCAAAAGGCTAGGGTTTCAAGTCTTGGATTGTAACCTGTGCCACTCATTCCCTCATTTGAATTGAATTTATAAAAAACCATGGGATGTTCTTGGATTCTTACTTGATCCAGTAAGAATTTTTTTTTAACTCCATCCCAAGAATAATTAGTATATTGCTTTCTAAGACCAATTTTCTTGCTTCTTGGGGGCTAACGGTAATTTCATTAATCCTGAGTTCTTCAAGAGTATGGGTAACAATCTGGTCATATTGTGACTCATCAATTCCCATGTTATTAATTTGGAGTCTCTCCTCAAATTATTTTATTTTCATCTTAAACCAAAAATCCTTAAACTCGAGAGTTTGAATAAATTCATCATCTTCAATAAATCTAAGGGTAGCAATCACCCTTTCATCATCATGCACTTCTTGATCATTATGCCCATTTACATCCACTCTTTCTTCTAGTTTGTGAGCATCATTTGCAAGATTAGGCGGTGGCTGATCAACTTCATCATCTTTAAAATTCAAAAGTATATCGTTTACCTCTTCAGTATCCCCTACTCCTTCACTTATTTCATATGCCACTAAGGGGGCCACTCCATGTGTCTTCTTCCTTTTAGGACTTGGTTGCTCAAGGGATGCTTCTGATTGTATTGTGGAAATGTCTGGTAGTGGCTTTGTGATTACAATACCACTTGGTTTCATGGGTAGCTTGGAGGTTTTTGAAGGATAACCCTAAGTTTTATTTTCTAGTTCAACATATAATCTTTCAAAGTTGTCAATTATTATGTTCATCCTTATGATATGATCTTTTTATTCAACATAGAATCCTTGGAATCTAGTGTCCCTTTTCTTCTTCTCATCCTCAAGCCTCTTTATGATTTCCCACTTCCTCTTCCTCTGAAAAACTTCATCAAGTGTAAAGAAATTTCTTATTACATCTTTTTAATCCATTACATGGGTAATCCCAACTTTAGTGAGAAGTGTTTTATTTATAAAATTAATATACCCTTTAAGATCAGAGACCCTTTCTCCTCATGATTTCAATGAATACTCCATCTTCAAATAGTTCTACATTTTTTCAAGAGTGTCAAACCCTATGGATAGCTCCTCACATTCAATTAGGTCAGGGAGGAATTCCCCCTTTTTCTATCTTTTCATAACATCCTACTCCATCCATAAAATTTTCCACATAAGTTCTAAAAATGCAATTCGAATAGAAACAAATTTAGGTAAAACATGTGGGGCTTGAGGACACCCATAGACCCTTATTACTATTTGGTCTGCTAAGAAGAACCAGTCACTGAAATTGTGAGTGTGATTCTGCTTTGGCTTTAATACTAAAGGTCTTAATACCTACATGATTTTATCAGGAAATCTTGGTGAAATATGACCAAGAGAAGCCATGACCTTTACTATGAATTCATCATCAAATATTACATAATCAATACTTTTACATCTAATATCCTAGATGTAACACTAGTTTTGTACAGGAAACCTATTCCCTTCATCATTAGTCATTCCCAAAAACATTCTCTTAGTCCATCTATTTCTATTTTGGTACAATATTAAATGACACAAGAGAGAGTATTTCTTGAAAGTGATGGGAGCTAAATTCTCTCTTACTTGCAAAAATACCTCATATAGCCCTTTCTCAATTTCAGCAACAAAGTCACACTCAATGTTGACTTCAAGATTTTGTATCTTCATTGCCATCATCATGAGATAGGTTAGAATCCTCTCGTCAAAATCTATTCCAAGAACTTGGCACAAAGAAAAATAAGTTATTTGAAATATACTTGGAAGTCTTCTATGGAAAATGAATCAATTTGGGAGGGGGGGATAGGTATCCTCCTATTGTTTACACCCCTTTTCATGTGTAAAGGAATTTCATCACTCTTGTAGGTTTTTCTCAATCTCCTATAATCCTCCTCACTTTTTTCCAAGTTGATCTTAGTGATAGCTTTATTTTTTAACATAAAACACTATAATTGCTTCTTTAGTCAACACCACTAATGGTGAACCATCTAGCATTCTTATAGTCCTGGTAGCTGGGTGATAATATTATTCCAATATTTTAATAAAATCAACATCTATGAAGACATTTAGGACTATCAATGTGGCCAAATCTAAGGTCCAAGGATTCAAAAATAGAATCTTCCCATCCCTTTTTTCATAGAAGTACCAAAATAGATCCCACCTTGAGATAGGGATAATTGGGTCTCTACATCCATGGGTTCTATCTATAAACACCTTTTTCAATCATTTCTCTACAAAATTAGGTAACACATCTAAAATGGATTGTTGTAGGGCCCTCTTCTTTTATTTAGAAACTGTGAACTCTTCCTTTTTACTTGCAAGTTGACTTCTTTTGGGTAGAATGATGAAGAATTTACTCCTATGTGATTTCTTTAAGTGTCTTCTTGTAGAAGAAAAAATAGTTTTTATACACTTGCTATAGAGGGTTTCTATGAACTTAACCTACAAAATAATAGATGCAGAGTTTTCTTGTTTGAAATCCCTTGCCTCTGGTATGCTGAGCTATGTGAATTATTGCCAAAATCTCATCGAGTCCCATGTAATATTTCTTGTTGAGCTCAGTTACCTCACTATTAATGTCAATTTGTGCAAAATATTTTAGAATTTTCCCATATTTCGAGTTTGAATACATGTCGTTGATCTTGGTAAATCAAAAAGTGTAATTATTTAATGCTCTTATAGCTTGTACCGTAGTACCACTCTATCATTTCAAGATCATTTCAGGGTAGCATTAGGAGTACTGCCACCCCATGCACACCCCTTTGGACTCCCATGGGACGATAGGTTAATTCTAGTGGTTGAGTGATTATTCACCATCATACCACTCTATCATATCAAGACCATTGCTAGGTAGCGGTAGCAGTATCGCCACCTCATGCAAACCCCTTTGGACTCTTGTGGGATAGCGGGTTAATTCTAGTGGTTGAGTGATTGTTCACTACCATACCACAGTGTCACTGTTTACCCCTTGCGGGGTTGTAGTTTAGTTTAATTGTTAAGATGTTCTCACCGCCACCCTGCGGTATTGTGGTATGAATTTGTACATTGACCTATATGTCTCACCATCCCATACATATCTCTATTGACTGTTTCGGTAGTGTGGTATTGGATTTTATTATGAATTTAGTATCTTAGATATCATTTTATTGAAAAAATTGAACAATTTTCTAATTTTTCAATCTCTCAATTTTAGTTTTCAGTGTCAGTCAGACCTAAGAGATAATTTTCTTTTTTGTAATGGGGAGGCTTAGTTCACCTAATGTTAATATATCTATATGTATTAGTAAATCATAGATGTTCATTATATGTTTGCATCTAGAAAACATATAGGACATACAAGAGATTATATTCTAACTAAACAAAATTAATTTCAAATTTTCAACCAAAGTAAGAAAACTAAGAAAAATGATTGAACCTAACTTTAAATACACTTCAAATCAGTAGTGAACATCTAAAGTTTTGTATACAATGTACCAGTAGAATAATGATGATTACATTTAGAAATGTATCAGTAAAACAACAATGAATAAGCATACCTATACTCAAATCTTTATTACATTCAATAATAAATTACACCATACATATATCCAAAGTTTAGGTGACAAGCTAACCTCTTCAGGTGACAAAACTTCATCTTAATCATCTACATTTCCAGCAAGATCAGAATCCTAATCATTCGTGTTTGCATCTACTTGATTTTCTTCCTCATCCTAATATGTGACATGCAATGCATTCTCTCTCCCAATCTCTTCATTGGTAATAAAAATTTCTTCTTCAAACACTCCATCATCGTCTTCATCCACTTCTTCAAATGTTTCTTGTAAATTAAAATATTTCCCATCAAGAATTATATCAACAACTTCCATAAATTTTTCATTTTGAATGAGACTCTATTTGAATGACATATGAACATCTTGGGCTTCTTGCATCATCAATTAGAAATGATTGGTTAATTTGAAGAGGGGAAACATACGACTCATCTGTCTCTAATAAAAATTGTCTTGTATTTGTGTGTACAAATACATACTCATCAAATTGTACTATAGATGGTCGGATCCACTTACATTTTAATAATATAGGACTATTTTCACCATAGTCCACTAGAATAATTTGTTGGATGAATTCAACATAAAATTTCTTCTCAGTTTCGTGAAGAAATTCAGCACTAACAACACAATCACAATTGATCTTTCCTTTGTCTTTTTCTTCCACTCTTAAATGATTACTATAGGCCCACATTCCACTAAAACACGCATCCCATAAATGTGGAGATTGTGAAAGATCACTTTCCTCCGTTATATCTTGACCTTCTTCTTTTGCATCACTGACTGCATTAGCAATCCATTCTTCAAATTTTGGAAAAGAATCGCCTCCAATCAAATCAACATGATTTCTATGCCTTTGAGGTCAATGTTGCATCCAAGCTTGATTGTCTTCTTCATATTTTCTACATAGAATATTAACGTACAAATAGTAATATTGATAATATAAATATGTAAATGCAATTGAGTAAATAAATTATTGTGTATTTGTTTTACTTGCACCGCTAATTGAACGAAGATGTGTTTTTAAGAATATAGGCCTGTATCGCACTTCTTTCTTGATGTGATAGATTGAAGTGAAATCCATTGCCTTCTAATACTTCACCTACAACTGTCTCTTCTTCGCCATTGTCCCATACACACTAATAGACATTTTAAAAATCCTTCATATATTCCATGAAAAATCCCAAGGCCTCTTTCATTAAATATACCTCAGACATGTTTCCTTCCAATTTTTCCCTAGTATGAACATTTTTTTTCAGAACCTTAATATATCCTTCTATAGGATACATCCATCTTGTTCTTACTAGGCCACAATGCTTTAGTTCATATTGTAGATGTATACAAAGATGCATAGAAATTTTAAATATTGTTGGAAGAAATTCTCATTCCAATAGACAAAGGACTTCAACAACCTCCTCCCTCAAACTATCAAAGTTCGAAGGATCTAATACATGTAAACTCATTCTATTTAATATTAGGCCCAATATAGCTTCCAATCTTGGCCCCTTTGCAAAAATTAATATATTTACCACAATAGGTAAAATATTCTTCATTATTACATGATAGTCATGGGTCTTGAGGCCTCTTAAGCCATTAATGTTAGTTTGGATTATAATACAACTGGGTGATCAAACAATACTAGTTTACAATTTTTGGGAAAACTGGACACCAAACTATTTTTTTTTTAACTAAATCTTCACTTTCAGGCTCCTATATGAGTTAAACCGTGAGGAATTTGAAGATGATGAAAACTAGTGATTTGTGGTGTTTTGTCTATAGATTCTAAATATATTTTTTTCAATTTTTTTGGAATCAGATTGCACTTATATTTCCATCTCCTTTAAAAACTAATTTTTTTTAAAAACAACATTTTTAAGGAGTGACGCTCACCATATACAACATAAACGTTTTGCATGAAGGATAAAATTCTAATTTTTTCGAATTTAGATTTGTAAGTATAATATCTAGCACTTTCATTTGGTTTTATAGTGTTTTATTGAATATTTTTTCCTTAATTAAGTTTCAAAGTCAAACCAATTACAATTCAGACATAGGCGGACTGTATACAACATAATTTTTTACGTATGTATCAAAATTCAAATTTCTTTTTTAATGGATCAAGGACATCAATACCCAGCCCGAACATATTTTTCAAAAATTTAATTTGATAATCTGTTATTTTTCCACATGTGTAGAACAAAGAGTTTGATTTTCCATGAAAAACTTATGTTTAATAAAACTAAACAAACACATACATAATAAAAGCAAAAAATATTAAAACTATATTCATTGGATAGCTTGTTCTAAGGACTATGATCTTCTAGTTGGGTCTATGAAGTATCCTCCATTTTCATCCTCTACCCAAGCTTCGAAGGGAAAAAATATGGAGTCTTTTTGTGTCGGAGGGTGGGAAGGTGGGAAAAGGGGGGTTCACTCGAACCCCTCAAAACGATTTTTTTTTGCATGGGTGAGTTTTTTGGAAGTTTTCCTTCCTCACTCGAATTGTAAGCCACTTTTGTGGGTTCACCCTACTACTTACATATCTAGTGGGAAAGTGAGTTTGAGACATCAATTGTAAGAATTGTGCACATTTTTCCTTTGTCCAAACATAAGGAGCACTAGGTTTTCTATATTTTTCATCATCATATTTTTCAACCCAAAGATTTTGACGAATATTTAGTTCTTGAAAGTCTTCACATGATGAAATAGTATCAAAAGCACCAAAAAGAGTATCTATAATAGCATAGGCTATATTTTTCTTAGTATACATAGAGTCAATAGTATGTCTAATGGCTATATCCTTAAAATATGGAAACTTATAAAATATGCACAACCTTTTTACACCACTTTCATTACATGGATCATATCTACTACTAGCAATCCCATCATTTTCAATAAATGACATTATATTTTGTCCATTCTCAACAATGTAATCACCTATTATTAGCAATGATGCTTAATAATTCTCTTCTTGATCATTGAACCATGTTTTTTGTTGATGATATGGATGATCCATTTTAACCACAATAAATACAGTTACGTAAAATTCTTTAGTGCCTCACAAAATCCTTAAATTTGCAAGTGGTACATCCATGGTATCCATGAACACTAAGACCAAACAATGTGTCATATGTTGGAATATTATGAATCATAAAAAATAAGGAAGCTCTTAAAGTGAATTTGATTGAATGACAATCCCTTAAAGATTGAATTGCTCCAATTCTTTTCCACAATTCCATTAGCTCATCATATAATGGCTCTAGATAAGCATCAATTATATCTAAAGTCACACTTTTCTTTCCTGGTATAATCAATGATAGCATTAAGAAAAATAATTTAGTTGCTAACCATGGAGGCAAGTTATAATTTATCAAAAACACTAGCCAAGTTGACAATTTAGTACTTTGATTTGAGAATGGGTTCACCCCATCTAGAGCCATATCCATCCTTATATTATGAGGATCTTGAGAAAAATCAGGTCATCTGTTATCAGATTCCATTCACATCTTAGAACAGGTTCATGTCATTATTTTCCATTAGTGTTGTTAGAAACCAAGATCACCTCCATGCAAATGGATACCTGTCATATGCAAAAGACATTCAGAACAAAACAAGAAGTTTTGTAAACCTCAAAGTGTAAAAGTGCATTATTAGAATCTCAAATTATTACAAAGAGATCAATCCTTATGAAGGAGATCAAGAAACCCTAAAAGGGAAACCCTAAATGAAACCCTAGTGTGCACACTTAATAATTGATAAATAATTATTAATGTGCCTAAGTTTATCTTAAGCAACTAAAGGAATAAGTGACTTAATTAATTAACTAGTATGATATAATTAATTAAGCATAATAACTTATTACTCTAACACCCCCCCTTAAGATGAACTTAGGAAGAAGCTAAAAACTAAAACACTAGAAGAAGATGCATGAAAGAAAATATGGGTCCTAGCAACTAGGCCTGATCAAGTACCCATTTAAAAATGCAAGAAAGAGGTAGAGGAGAAAAACCCAGTGGGGCTAAACCCCCCTACAATGAGATGACATGCTGCAAAGAAGCACTGGAAGAACTCTATAGAGTAACACTAGAATCGAAATCTGGCAAGCAAGGAAAGATAATTCTGTCTACTACTGAAACCGGATGAGATTCACTGATTGACTCAAGGAATCATGATAAAAGCAACAGCAGACTCGATGCCTTGAAACACTCGAAAACTCCAAATGGGAACAACCCTGGAATCTATGAAGCAACAGTCGATTATTGAAAGATGTATTGCTGAAAACGAAGTGCAAAGATGCAAGTTGCACTCTCCCAACTACCAAAAACATCCAAGTAACCTCCAATACACCCATCGGGACAAATCTAGAATAATGATAAACTTGGGATAGGTACAGAAAAAAGTGCATCGACAGAAACATAGAGCTCCTCAATACCTTTCAAATGCCGCAAAGATAGCGAAAATCAGAGATTGTGGTAAAATGTTATGAGCTCGAAAGCATAAAATAAACATCTAACTTCAAATATCAATAAATGTAGTAAAATAGGAAACTAATGTAAGATAAACTACACCATAGGATAGTGCTCGAAACCAGCTTTCCGATGATATCTCGTTTGCCCAATTTCAGTACCGTATGCCCAAGTTATGCCAAAGAGAAAAAAACTCCTCTTGTGGGGAAAATTAGGGCTAGGAGGGAGCAAAGAGGCCGTACGGCCGCTGACATCATGCTAACATCATCAGTTCACTAGTATAAAATTGACGGCCATCTGGCCGTTGCCGCAAAAATTTTCCCCCCCCTGCAAAAAAATTTAGGCCCCTGGTCACCCATGTGACTGAGGGCGTTGGGCAAGGGGCTGGAGTAGAGCCCCTGGTCCTCAATATGACCCTAGCAGTAGAGAAGAAGCCCGCAGGGGCTAGCCGAAGGCCCTCGGTCCTCCATATGACTGAGGCGAGCTTGTGGGAACTCGTGGGGGCTGAAGGGGTCAGCAGCTGGTTGGCGGAGGAATCCGGCGGTGGTGGCAGGCTAGCGGTCACCGAGTGTCGGGATCTTGCAACACTAGAGGCATCGACACAAATCCCCAAAAATCACTATTTTAATTTTTTTTTTCAATTTTTGTGCCTCAAAACGCGTGCTGGGGAGGCCGTACGGCCTCCCTGCAAAACGTTTTTGCCTTCCAAATCAACTTCACCAAAATCAACCAAACGATAGGCATTCCTAGGGTTTTGAGGCACTACGAACGCGATGGAGACGTCCGTTTGAGCCCATAGTTCCCAAAAAATCAGCTACCCCCAGATCTTACAGAAAAGATGCCTGTGGAAACCCTTGCACTTGAAACTCATAGAGAGGCCATATCTTCAGATCACGAATAGGCAGTGGCAGGTCTGGAGTTCTGATACCATGTTAGAAACCAAGATCACCTACATGCAAATGGATACCTATCACATGCAAAAGACATTTAGAACAAAACAAGAAGTTCTGTAAACCTCAAAGTGTAAAATGCATTATTAGATTATCAAATTATTACAAAGAGATCAATCCTTATGAAGGATATCAAGAAACCCTAAAAGGGAAACCCTAAATGAAACCCTATTGTGCACACTTAATAATTAATTATTAATGTGGCTAAGTTTAGCTTAAGAAACTAAAGGAATAAGTGACTTAATTAATTAACCAGTATGATATAATTAATTAAGCATAATAACTTATTACTCTAACAAGTTCTCTTATTTTTGGCATGGCATTGCATAAGTTTAGTAATATCTTTGCACCTATACATTCAAACTAATCATGGGATTATCGTAAACTGGCGAATAAAATTTCTAGGAACCACAACTGATTTCAACCCTTGTCTATACCTTACTTCATGGCATTTCATACATTCACTCTCACTTGCAAGATTCTTGTGAAATAATACACAACCATTCACACATGTGTGGAAGTTTTCATACCCTAAGCCTAGCTTAGTTATTTCCTTTCTACATTGACTTCATTTTGTTGGAAATGTGGAGTCAGGTGGTAACAATGAACTTAATAATGCCAATAACTGATCTACACTCTCATTTGTCCAACCAAACACCACTTGCAAGTTAAGAATTTTAAGGATTGTTTTCAGACAACTTAACCTACAATTAGCATACACAAGCTTTGAAGCATCCTCCATCAACTTGGCCCAATCATCATTTAGACCCTCATTCAACATTCAATCAACTTCAAACCCTTCGTCTAACATTGTTCTCTCTTCATCTATGTTTGGTGCCACTTCATTTATGTTTGGTGCCACTTCATCTATGTTTTTTGCCTCTTCATTTCTCGCAATCTACCATTCTATCATATCTTCATAATAATTGACATTCCAAGGGCTTATACCACTATGCCCATATCTTGTCTTATGTCAATAAATTTGAATTCTTTTTTTACCTTTCCACCAAGACATTCATTACATGGACATGGATATTTTCCCATATCACTCTCATCAGCTATTATCTCATCAAATGCATGGTATTGATCCCTAGTCAACCTTCAACGTTGATCCATCTATAATGTTCTACACATAGCAACAAAAAATTGTAAACTAAGAGACAAAATCTATTTTTGTAATTGAAAGGAATTTCCATAGCAATAGAGTTATAAACAAAAAATAAAATAGAGAGTTTAACTAATGAATTGTAAAAAATATATTTTTGTAGTTTAAATTCAAATTGTTGATTACATTATATTGCACATCTTTCAAACTCAAAGCATTACTTCGCATTGCATAACTAATAACTAGATGCTGATAGATGACAAAATTTCAATTACAATATAGTTTTTACAAAGTAAACCTAAGCAGTTATGCAATTACTTCACATTGCATAACTAATAACTAGGAGCAGCTACCAAGTGCATTTTCTTGTCATGGAATTCAATGAGAACACATTTCTTTGAGGCATTTTTTCAAAAACATTTATGCCTTGTCTATGCTGCCACATTTTTCATACATTTCTACCAAATAATTTTATCAAATAGTTCATTGCCTTGTTGCTATGGCTAAAAGCCTAAAAAAAGTGCTTTTAAACAAGGTAAGGATTCTTGGAAAAAATCTATCAAAGCATAATAGTAAGTAATAGCATCGAAAAGGAAGTGAACTAGTTGAAAAAATGCCTAAAAGAAATGTGGTCTCATGGTGATGGAATTCCATGAAAATCCATAACAGTTCCCTTGTCATGGAATTCAGCGTGGCATTCCATCACCATGAGGCCACATTTCTTTGAGGCATTTTTTCCAAAGTTCATTTCCTTTTCTATGCTACCACATTTTTCGTACATGTCTACCAAAACATTTTATCAAACAATTCACTACCTTGCTGCTATGGCTAAAAGCCTAAAATACGTGATTTCAAAAATGTTATGGATTCTTGGAAAAAATCTATCAAAGCATAATAGTAAGCAACAAGCTATGGTCTGATGGTTTTTTTGGCACAAAAATCGACATGATTTTATTTGCATTTTTATGCAAGTTTTAAACACATTTTTTTGGCAAATTTGCTATTTGAAATGGGGAAAAATCTTTGTGGTCAATTTTGTGCACTTTTTAATTGTAGGATTCTCACACTTAGTGAAAAATGTAGTTTTCATGAGGGAGTGGAAAATATGTGTAGAGCCTTTGAATTATACACGTACTATGCAATGGCATTGAATCATTTAGCAAACCATTTTTTCTTCACAAGCCAACATTTTCTTGTGGAACAGTTGACTGAGATAGCTCTTGTTTCAACTAACCACCCTCTCATGAAATCTCATTCATACTATAATCTTGCATGATCTTATCATAGTAAAGGTGATTATGACACAACTGGCCACTACTACATGGCATCAATGAAGGAAAGCTAGAGGCCACAAGATTTTGTGGACAATTTTAATTGAAGCCGGGTTCATAAGAGTTCTCTCTCAAATTTTTAAATGGTTTTGGAGGTCCACCCTAAGAACTATGAGAGCTCAAAATTTGTAGTCCATATATGCTCAACAAGGGTAGGTAGAGAAGACTTTAGAATGTTTAAGAAAGGAAACTCACATAGATCCACATGGTACACATGCATTTATCAAGATAGGTGAGTTATTAATATCGCCAGACCCCTATGGAGCCTTAGATTCTCTTAATACACCAAAATATCTTTCGAAGAAGAGAAAAGAAGTACCCATTCAATTGTTAAATAACATTTGGGTTCTTCATTTTGAGCATGATGAACTAGAGTTGGCTCAAAAAACTTTTATGGAGGCATTAGGAAATGATGTTTTTCCTCTAAATAAATCTGTGGTTAGTTTTGTACATTTTTTACTTGTAGGATTCTCATAGTTAGTGAAAAAGGTAGTGTTCATGAAGGAATGGAAAATCTGTGTAGAGCGTTTGAATTATACCTGTATTGTGCAATGGCATTGAATCATTTAGCAAACCATTTTTCTTCACTATAGGGCAACATTTTCTTGTTGAACAATTGACTGAGATAGCTCTTGTTTCAACTAACCACCCTCTCATGAAATCTCATTCATATTATAATCTTGCATGATCTTATCATAGTAAAGGTGATTATGACACCACTGGTTGCTACTACATGACATTAGTCAAGGAAAGCCAGAGGCCACAATATTTTTTGGATAGGTTCAATTGAAGCTAGGAGATCTTAAGAGTTCTCTCTCAAATTTTGAAAAGGATTTGGATGTCCACCCTGAGAACTATGAGAGCTTAAAAGTTGTAGGCCATGCATATTCTCAGCAAGGGTTGGAAGACAAGGCTTTGGAAATTTTAAGAAATGCAACTCACATAGATCCACATGATGCCCATGCATTTATCAAGATGGGTGAGTTATTAATATCATCAGCCTCCGGTGCAGCCTTAGATTCTCTTAAGATGCCAAAGTATCTTCTGAAGAAGAGCACAAAAGTACCCATTCAATTTTTAAACAACATTGGGGTTCTTCATTTTGAGCGTGATGAACTAGAGTTGGCTCAATAAAATTTTATGGAGGCACTAGGAAATGATGTTGTGCCTCTACATAAATCTTTGTGGTAAGTTTTGTGCATTTTTTACTTGTAAGATTCTCACAGTTAGTGAAAAAGGTAGTGTTCATGAAGGAATGGAAAATCTATGTAGAGCGTTTGAATTATACCCGTATTGTGCAATGGCATTGAATCATTTAGCAAACATTTTTTTCTTCACTATAGGGCAAAATTTTCTTGTGGAATAGTTGACTGAGATAGCTCTTGTTTCAATGGATCACCCTCTCATGAAATCTCATTCAAATTATAATCTTGCACGATCTTATCATAGTAAAGGTAATTATGACACTACTGGTCGCTACTACATGACATCAGTCAAGGAAAGCCAAAGGCCACATGATTTTGTGGATAGATTCAATTGAAGCTAGGAGATCTTAAGAGTTCTCTCTCAAATTTTGAAAATGTTCTAGAGGTCCACCCTGGGAACTATGATATATTAAAAATTTTAGGCCATACATATGCTCAACAAGGGCAAGTAGAGAAGGCTTTGCAAATTAAGAAAGGAAACTTGCATAGATCCATGTGATTCCTATGCATTTATCAAGATGGGTGAGTTATTAATATCATCAGACCCTAGTGCAGCCTTAAATTCTCTCAAGACAACAAACTCTCTTCTAAAGAAGAGAAGAGAATAAGTACCCATTCAATTGTTAAACAACATTGGGGTTCTTCATTTTGAGCGTGATGAACTAGAGTTGGCTCAAAAAACTTTTATGGAGGCATTAGGAAATGTCATTTGGGTTGAAAACATAAATAAATGCCACAATTGCTAATTCTATAGTTTTTCCTAGGCTCTTTAAGGATATGAAATTCTTCCATCGACTAGAAGAAGGTGGTGTCTCCTTTGAGTTACCATGGGATAAATTCACAACACTATTTAATCTTTCTATGCTATTTGAATAGCTACATGATATTGAGAAAGAAAATCTTTTATATAGGTTAATATTGTTCAAGTTTCCTAATTATGTGGATGCATATCTACATCTTGCAGCCATGACTTGGGCTTGGAATGAGATCCAACTAATCCTAGAATTTATTGGGTATGAACTTAAGGTGGATAAAAACTCATCAAATTCTTTATCTATGCTTGGAAAAATGGAACCGAAAACAAATGATTGGCTTAAAGCAAAGAAATAATTAAAGCTACACAAAGTGAACCAGATGCAAAGAATTCTTATGTTGACATTTCACTTGAAAATTGGAATTATTTTGTAGCTTTTTACAATGAGAAGAGGGATCCAAATGTGGAGGTAAAAAATATTGAGAAGGCTAGAGAATTTTATTGTAAAGTGTTGGCACAAAGACCATGAAATGCTTGTGCTACAAATGGGGCAGCCATTGTGCTAGCTAAAAGGGGTCAATTTGATATTGCAAAGGAAATTTTTACACATGTACAAGAAGCTACAGTAGGAAACATCTTTATTCAAATGCCTAATGTGTGGGTAAATCTAGCACATGTTTACTTTACACAAGGAAAGTTTGTGCTTGCAGTGAAAATGTATCAAGATTGTTTGAGGAAATTCTATTTTGGCACTGACACCCAAATTTTATTATATTTAGCTCAACCACATTATGAAGCAGAATAGTGGCAAGATTATAAAAGAACATTATTAAGAGTAGTATATTGTAACTACTGTAAGTTTCCAATAAGAAAGATATAGATTTGTTTAATGTAATGATGGTTTCGAATTACCTCTAAATTCACTACAAAGGGTGTCCCCAAATCCAACTTTTCTACAAAGGGCCTCACTGACTTCACATTCATTGTAGAAAATCTGAATTCCTTGCCCTTGCCCACCTTTTTAGAAGTCTTCGGGTCCTCTCCAAATCTTTCAATTCCAGGCTAACTTGCAACTAACGAATGAAGCAAGTAATATTTTTGCAATAAATGCAAATAAAGTGAATTAAGTGTCAATACATCAATGCACACAATACATTGCACCAATAATTGGATGAAATGTGTTTTTAAATTTTTTTCTAATTTGTATTTGGTGACTAACTATTTAGTTGTTTTTATTTTTGTGACTAAATAATTTTTTAGTCAACGACCAAATTAGTCATTTATTAACTCATTTATAGCTCAGTTACAAAAACATAGTAGAATTTAGTCATTTTTCATTGTTCTGACTAAAATTTTTAGTCACCTAGTCAATTATTTGCCAAAATCTACTAGTGACCCACGTAGTCCAATCTCGTCCCACAAAATCCCAACCCATGTCTACTATCTAAATTAATCCACATCTTCACCCTTAATCATCCAGTCCCTAATATTTTGAATCTGACATCCTTAATCAACCAATCCACATTAATATAAAGTTCACATCTTAAATCATCCATTCCAATATAACATTGAATCCTTAAGATATCCTTAAATTCCAACCATCCTCATTCCACCATTATCCATATCCATAAAATGACCATAATATAGGACCTCCTTATTTTAAGAGAAAATATTGGAAGCTTTAAAAATCACTTTGGATCCTTTAAGCCACACATACAATATATCGAATGGGACCTTGAATCATCCTAGGGCACAAATACATCAATCTTAATCAATTCAAAATATCTCTAAAACCTTAAGTTGAAACATCTTATAGTCCAAATATTGCAATTCTATTTGCACCATCCGTTCAAAATCACCTATCCAGGTTATCCCTCCAAATCATCCCAAAATGATTGGAAATATTATCTATGGCCATAATTCCACTTTTAACACCCTTTGAGACTTATTATACCTTTTAAGATAACTATCCCAAAATCTAAAATCATAAAAAAAACCATCCAAACAATTGAAATCCATAGAGCTAAACAAGACCATGGATGCATAGCCTACACAAATAAAGCCAAAAATCAAAATCAAAGCGATGCCAAAGATCATAACCAGGTACAAATTAAACATTATGAGCCCCTTAGATCAACTCCTTTACCCAAATTAAGTGTAGCATAATGACAATAACAAACTTGTTGATCATCCGTGGTATGGTCCATACAATGATGATGATACTATCATTGAGAAAATAGAATATGATCCTTATGATGATAAGGATAGTCTTGTCAACCAACCTAAATATGATATTTCCAGTAATAATGATATTGACCAACATATAATTAATGGTATTATTATGAGAAAGACTTTTGTATATCCCCCATACCTAACCATCAACACCAATAATCTCCAAAAATAGGATCTCCCTCGCACTAGCTACCTTTCAAGCTCACACCATACATACTCCAATAAACTATATTCTAACTTCAAACATTAACCATTCTATCATGAACATGAATATTATAGTCTAACACAAGGATTTTGGAGGACTTTGATTAAATTTGTTTCGATAGAGTTAATTGGTATCATCTTCCACTACACGTTCAACTGATGGTTACATGTAGGGCTAATTTTTTTTTTTTAAAGACTAATTTGAAATGTTGGCTACACTCATGACAAGATTGAGTGGGATTGGAAATTTATTGAATTGACAAATGAGAGATGTTTCGTTCATCCATGAACACTCTTGACTTGGACAATAATTCAAATACACTCTCTATGTTATACATAAGCAATGTAATTGTAGAGAAAAACAAATAAATTAAAAACTAATCATGTTGTCTCCCACACTCAATAAAGAAAGTCAAGTAAATCATTATTTACTTTATTATTTCCTTTCTATAGTTGAAATTTAATCTCTTTTTCTCTCAATATTGTAAACCATCGTTATTTTATTATTTTTGAGGAGAGAAGACTATTAGTATAATTTTATAATCTCTTCTTTTTATATTATCACTTACTTAAAAAATTTAATGTACCTTATTTTTAGTCATTATATACATATTTAATATCAATATCACCTTGATTAGTTTTAAATGTTTTTTATTTATTTTATTTATTTATTTTCATCTCTTTTTCAATATCAATTGATTTCCTAACTTGATAACTAGTAAGAAAACAAAATTTTAAAACCATGTGTTTTTCAATTTCTAATATAAAAAATACTGGAGGTGAATGAAATTTGTTGCAGTTTCTTGTGTCTACAGCCATCCTTGGCCACTCTTGCATCATATCATGCCTTAGGCATAGGATTTTCCTTTACTTTGTGTACGAACACATTTACTACGGGTTTTCTAGTTTTATTATGCCCTCAACCAGTTCTAACCCAACAGTTCTTGTTGATGTTGGTGGTTCATTGGATCTTCTCAATGGCTCCCCCTCTGAACAAGCAACCACATAAAAAAATTTTGAAAGTGTTTCACAAGGTAAGTATTTTGACTCCCTGGCTGATGTGGTTTTATGCTTGCCAGATTTTGATTCTATATGTCAATGGCTTGAGAAACACTCTTATTGGTTATTAATTTGGGAGGACTCCCCTTGAAAGTGTGCTTAAAGAATGGGTCCACAAGGCCTGGGCCCCTCATGGGGTTTGTCTTGACATGGTCCAAAATTTAACCAAGGGTTTTTTCCTTTTCTGATTTGCGGAGGTTAGTCATGTTCAGGAAATCCTAAATCATGGTCCCTGGTATGTCCAGTTTTCCTTGTTGGTTTTCCAGTCGTGGACCCAAGACTTTGCTATCTCGGGTGACATGAAGTTGTAGGTCCCTGTGTAGATTGAGTTTTCAGGTTTTCCTTTTCCTTGTGTGCCTTTCTTGAACCATATCACATCCTCTCTAGGGAAATTCATTTGTATTGAACCATATAGGTTCTTTCAGGCTTGACCCCAGAAATAGGTCTATTTCAAAGTGGAACTTTCACAGGATTTGAAGGAGTCCATTGATATTCAAATTGGAACTCTCCGACATACCCGAAAATTTACTTATTTCAATTTTTTGAACACATGTTATAGATGTCACTCTATAGACCACAAGATCAAGGACTTCCCTTTAGCAGTTCTTTGTACTCCTTCACCACTATGGGAGTTTGAAAAGCCCCGTTAGGTAGATACTTCTGCTACCAAATATGAGGAGAAATGGACAATGGTTACGAACCATAAAAATAAGGCTAGTTTCTTTGGGATGGTTTCCAAAGTCCCTAAGCTAGATAAAGAGGTTTCAAATCCTTTGGTGAAGGGGAAAGAGGCCCAAGTTGGGTATGTTAATACTTCAGCATGGCCAAGTCCTAAGGCTACATCTTAGCCTACTACCATCATAATAGCATAGCCGAATGAATCTCCTCCCATTTTTAGAGCTTAGAGGCAGTCTCGTATTCCTTCTCTACCTCTAGAAGAAGGAGAATATGTGTAGGAGAAACATAGATTTTCTTCTCCAAATATTTAAATTGGTTCAGTTCCACTAGAATTTTTGAAGAATCGCTTCTCTACTTTGGTTGAGGAGGTAGACTTTGATGATATGGAGGAGTTTCACTCATGAAATTCCTCTCATGGAATGTGCAAGGTTTGATAGACCTCTCTAGGAATTATTTTGTTAGGGATACTCTATAGAAGTATGTTGGTATTGAAGTTCTTTGACTCCAAGAAGTTAAAATCATTGGTTTTTTTCTTGCATCAGCTTGTCGGTCTATTTGGCCAGATAAGAAAAAAAATTGTACTGATAATGAGGCTGGACATGGCAAAGCAGTCACCATTTTTTCCCCATGGTGGCATGATTTTGTGATTGATCATGGGTCTTGCCCAATACATCGACTCATCTAGATTCTTCTTAACATTGATAATCACTCTTTTGGGATTATTAGTTTCTATGCTTCCAATGATGTTGTGGAACGCTCTCAGATCTAGTGTTGGATTGTTGAATCATTGCCAGTTGCTACCTAGATTTTGTGTGGGGATTTCAATATGGTTGAGATGGTGTATGAAAAAGATGGTACTCTACCATTCATATGGGTAGCTATTGAAAGGGAGGTGTTGTTTTACATGCACAATAAATTGGGGCTCTTTAATCCCAATATTGGCCGCCTCCATTCTCATTCTCTTTGGCACACTTGGTTTAATTATAAGGTTGTCTCTAAGAAAATATTTAAGTGCCTCGATCATGCCATGATCTTGGCTCAATATTTTTTCTCTTTTGACAACTCTTCACTTCCGGTTAAGTCGTTAGTGGATGTGACATTGTTAGATCATTTCCCCATCTATTTTCTCATTGAATGGGAGATAAGACATCCTTGTGCCTACAAGATCTAGTTATTTTTTAACATGTCTTTGTTGCATCATCAGCCCACACTGGCCCACATCTATACAGTTTGGAATATGGAGTATAGGCCACCTCACAATATAGGTTGGATTACTTGATTGAATGATGTTATCACTCGCATGACAAGATTTCTCTACATTTATGGGTGCCAGCTGGCCAATTTATTTCATTGGTCTTATGAGGTGACCATGAATGAACTTCATTCAACCATCAAGGCTCTGGTGGCTAGCCCTTTATCCCCATCATTGCAAGTTCAGGTGGTGGAATTGAGACACAAAAAGAAATTTGTAGATAATTATGCTGCTAAAGGTGTGCAAATCAAAGCTAGATTGCACTAGTTAAAAAAATTCAAACGTGCCTCCAAGGATTTTTTCCTAGCCCTGCATGCCAAGCACTCATCTCCTGGCATTAAAAAAATTAAAGAAGGAACCTAGGTTCTCTCTAAGCTACCTGACATTCTCCAAGCCTTTTTTAGGCATTATGAACAAGTTTTCACTGCTCAGGAGTATACGCCAGAGTGATAGCAAGCTCTTCAGGATTGTCTTGCTATTGTGCCAAATAGGCTATCTTCAACCCAGAAAGACTTTTTTGAGAAATTTCTCACTTGAAGACTTGAAGGAGGCTGCTCATACTATGGTGGATGATAAGGCCTCAGACATTGACAACTTCTTGTCTAAATTTTATAAAGTCCTTTGGGACTGTGTTGAGCATGATTTGCATAAAGTCTATCTTGAGGCATTTCATTCTAAGTCCCTTGGAAACATAATTAATAAAGGGAATATTAAATTCATACCTAAGCTTGGATATCCCAAGGATATTTGCAAATGGAAGCATATCACGCTACTTAATGTCATACAAAATTATTGCAAAAGCCTTGGCTTCAAAAATCTACCATCTTTTGCCTTAGATTGTGCACTCAGAGAAAACTGATTTTATTAAATCCAGATTTATCCTAGGGATAACATTATTTCCATGTGGGAAGGTATGGAATGGGCTAGGTGCTATAACTAAGAAGGTTTTACCACTTGCCCCCTCTCTTTATGTGATTTTTGTTGAAGGGTTTGGTTATCTGCTCACCAATGCAATTTCCCAGTAGTGTGTTAGAGGCATTGCTTTGCCCAACTTGTAGGATCATCTTGTTAATGGTCCTTTTGTTGATGAGTCATTTCTCACCCTTCTAGAGGATGAAAGTAACATCAAGGTGTCTCTTGAATGCCTTGAATTTTTTTTCCTTGCTTCTAGTTCCACCATTCAATTGCATAAAACTTTGTGCTATAAGCAGTCTATTATGCCCACTCCTCATTGGTTTCAATAGTATGGTTGGAAGTGGATTGGGCCAAGGGAAATCTTTCAATTTCTAGCCATTCCCTTTGCCTTCCAAGCTTCCCTATTTGAGTTATGGCAATCTATCCTCTCTAGGATTGAGAAAAATATGGCCTACTAGATTACCAAGCCTCTCTCTTTGGTTGGGAAATTCCAAGTGTGTTCTAAGATCTTGGTTGCTACACACATTTATTATTCTTCTTGTCAGGCTCCTTCGAAAGCCGCCTATGCCAAGCTTGAGAAGTTGTTGAGCAAATTTTTTTGGGCCTCTTTTGAAACCCATAGAGGGTTTCATCATCTAGCCTAGGATTTTTGATGCCTACCAAGAGACTCTAGAGGGCTCAAATTTCTCTCCACTCAATGACAAAGGACTTCCTTGTGTGTGAGATGGATAATTAAAGCCCTTACTGGAGATGAAGCATGGAAATTTATCTTCAGGAATTGCATTCAATCTAAATTTATTGTTCATAGACCTGATTGGAAGGGGATTGGCTTTCAAACCCTTTTGGTTATGAAGGAGATAGTCCAAATTGTGGGAACTTTCATGGAAAAAATCATTTGGAGAGCCTGGGGAGCAGTTAAGCTCTGACTCCATTGGGCTAGCTCTGGTTTCTCTGATGGGTTCTCACTCAAACAATAGAATGTGTGGTGTTTGCCTCTTTTTTCTAGTAATGATCATTCATTGGCCAAATCACCTTGGCTTAAGTCTTTAAGATTCCACAAGAAAGGTATCTAGACCTTGCAACATGTGTTTCACAGACCCACAATGCATATTATGTCATGGGAATAATTTTGTGCTCTCTACAGTCTTCAAAACTAGGACCATGCTACTTATGATGGTATAGTGAATGTTATTCCTGCATAATTGCTTCATAAGGTGGGAATTCATGGTTCCAAGCCTTGGTGGAAGGACTAGAAGTGGTATCCAAATACCCCTTATAGAAATTATAAACCTAATCTTGCATATTCATGGCTTTCACCCCACATTCCTATGATTGAAATTTTGAACCAGAGGTGGCATCTTCAATCTGTTTAGCGAAAAACATTCTCTTCCACTTGGTCTACAAGTATTGAGCCTAAGCTCACCCACTTTTCTTAGTGTATTCTTTTCCAAGGCTTACTAGTGGGGTCTCGATTTGTTCACTTGTGGGTCCAAGACCCTTGATGCCCGTTTTGTGGGAAAGATGAGTCTTTTAAGCATCTCTTCTGGTTTTGTACCAAAGCCTAGCAATTTTTGAATTAGATTCATGACTTCTTTCGACCTTTCCGATTGGAGCTATTTTCTTGGCATATGATTTTTTTGGGTGATTCACCCAAGCTTCTTGCTAAATACATCCAGCTTTGGCACAATTTCAAGGTGGAAATTCTCGTCAATATTTGGAAAGATAGAAATTGTTGCATATTTGCTCACAACCAAATGGATAAAAATGTTTGTTTGTATTCTAAAACTATTATCTAGTCTAAGTTACTTTTCCAAATTCAATTTCAAGTAAATAAAGTTGCACTTGAGGTGTCTCACCTTCAAGTGCTTCTAGATCACTAGGGCAATGCCTCCTGTGCTGTGGCTCGGTTTCCCTCTTTGCCCACCTCCTCCAACAGTTGGTCACCCTCTTGGGGCCAGTGGTGGAGTGGTTCTACTTGCCCCCACTCTCAAGCTCCTCCTTGGCATGTATCCTACCCTCCTCATCGGTTGTGTTCTCCTCCTTTGTAGGCTGAGCTAGGATGGCCCTCTAGAGAGGTGGCAGGGAGCAGTGTTGGCACTTCTGTTTGGCCCTCTGATAATGCTCCTGGTAGTGGCTTTGGTTGGCTGAACACTGGTAAAAAAAATTTCCATCTAGCACTTGCAATCTTGGTTCGATGTGAGGAAAAGGAATAAGATAAATAGCAAGAAGATGACGATGGTTGAGGTCCTCCTAACATCACTCCAGACCCCACTAATGCTTGGGGGAGAAAATGGATGATAGAGACCCTCCTGGATCTGTTGGCACTGCTTTTGCCACTTAATGGCCTTTTTTATTTATATTCTTGTTATTATGGACTTTTGGGATAGGCCCACGTGATTGGTTTTTCTGGTTTTTTGGGCACTTCCCATGTGACTCTTGGGGTGTACCTTCTTACCACCCATATTTTTTGGTGAAAATATATTTTATCTTTATTAATATATAGATAGTTACCTATTCATCAAAAAAAAATCTGATATATAATATGAACAAAATAAATAAATTTTAAATTTAGTTTTACTAAACCAAATAATGAAATTAATTTAATAGTTGTTCAAATCTACATTTTCACTAAAAAGTGGTAAATGATTATCTTATTTTATTGTTCAAAATTGACCATTGAATTAGGTGATGTTTAACAATAGTCAAATTTATTTATATAGAAAAAAAACTATAAATACTTGTTTTTTTAAACATGATGCATAATTTTAGAAGCCTCATTTTTTTAACCTAGCATAAGAGGTTGTAATAAGACAAGATCATTTATTGTGTTGGGTCTCAAAAATTAAGGATTTAACTAGAAGGATTTTCCAAGCTCTTACAACACTTTTGGCCAATGTACAAGGCCAATTGATGCAATTGTACCTTTTGCTCTTTAGGCTCTGCTAAACCTAGGCGGGTGCACCTATGTGCATGTTGCAGGTTTGAAATATATTTCTTGCTCAAATGATTTACCCACAATGGAAAATGGAAGTGGATAAAATAGATCACTACAACTACTCCTACTACACAAAAGAAAGGATTTGAAAATATTGTTTTATATGAATTTGTTCTCTGGGTTGTGGCAGATCAGTGCATTCTACCCACATGGGAAATGGAGTCAAAAATCAAGAATTATGCATGTTTCCTTCTCTGGCTTAATTCAAATTGCTAGGCATATTTACAATATGAAATTAAATGACTGGCATATTATTTCACTAAATTGATGGCTTGCATAAATTATGCTGGAATGTTTTCTAACTTGGTTCTTCTTAAATTATCCAAAAGAAATCTCACAAACACTGTGACTTACTTGAAGGGATTTAATTCTAACTTGAAAACACCAACATATAAAAATCACACAAAGT
This sequence comes from Sequoiadendron giganteum, assembly GCA_007115665.2. Lineage (NCBI taxonomy): Eukaryota > Viridiplantae > Streptophyta > Pinopsida > Cupressales > Cupressaceae > Sequoiadendron > Sequoiadendron giganteum. The sequence goes on along the minus strand of CM021101.1, from coordinate 66,921,667 downwards.
GAAAACATGCACCTTGATGAATCAAAATAATGCTTGATACGTTAACTCAAATGATTAGAAGACTTCGAATCAGAGAGAACCAAGATAAAAAATAATACAAATTATAGCATCTCAATAACTGAACTAAGATAAGATTTCACCAATTTATGAACATTTTCTCCATTGCATTGTTTTAGGAAGGTCTGTACATTATCTCCATTCCCACTCTTATTTTTTGCCAAAAATCTAACTATTCTAACCACTATCCTCTCTTTAACTGATTTTTCAATACATTTTATACATTACATTTGAAGAGTCATGACTTTTCATTTTCCAGTTACAACCGTTTTCATTCATGACAAAAAATAAAATATTTAATTAAGTTGCCTTATTGGAAAATTAAATATTTCGATTACATAGTTCTTCCCTTTAATTTTCACTTTATATGCTACCTTTATGTAGGATTTGATAAATGCAAATCCACAGCTCGCCAAGAACACCTGCATGCAAAATACCTAATGCTGAATGGAGACCAAAGAGACAGAAGCAAGGGTTTGGAAAAACTCAGCGGAGTGAGAGCATAATTGTTATTTCCCAAAAAGTATGATTACAATAATTACAAAAGCGGCATATAAGGTGAGAAACCCTAAAGCCGAAGAAAGCTAGGTTTGTGCATTTAATAATTAATAAACATATTAATTATAATGCACCTACAAATGACAAGCTTAAGTGAATAGAATGCTCGCCAAGAACACCTGCATGCAAAATACCTAATGCTGAATGGAGACCAAAGAGACAGAAGCAAGGGTTTGGAAAAACTCAGCGGAGTGAGAGCATAATTGTTATTTCCCAAAAAGTATGATTACAATAATTACAAAAGTGGCATATAAGGTGAGAAACCCTAAAGCCGAAGAAAGCTAGGTTTGTGCATTTAATAATTAATAAACATATTAATTATAATGCACCTACAAATGAAAAGCTTAAGTAAATAGAATAATAGTTAGCATTTAATAATTAAACCAAAGTGATTTAATTATAAAGGCAAATGAACTATTACTCTAACACCCCCCCTTAAGCGAAGCTTAGGAGGAAGCAAACCTAGCACAGCTAAGAAAGCAGGAAAAAATGGGTCCCGGCAACAAGGCCTGATCAGGTACCCAACTACAAAGAAATCTCTGTAAAACGGGGAAATAGAGAAAACCCAGTGGGAAAAAACTCTACCCCAAAAAGAGATACAACAACATGCTGAAAAAAACATGAAGGAAGGAAGGCCTCAACAAGACCCCCCAAGGACAACTTCGTCACCCCAAGCATAGAACGCAACTGAAGATAGCGCGGAGATGCAAAAGGTTTGGTGAAGATGTCAGCAACCTGTGCGTCAGGTGGGGATGTACTCCAAAGAGAGAACACCATCCCGAATCTGCTGACGGATGAAATGCATATGAAGCTCAATGTGTTTAGTGCGCTGATGCTCCACCGGGTTGCGGGAAATGTGAATAGCACTCTGATTATCGCACCACAGAATAGTGGGACGATCAGGAGGAAACCCAAACTCAGTCATCAACTGCCGAAGCCACAAAATCTCCTGACTAGCATGCACTGCCGCTCTATACTCAGCCTCTGTAGATGAAAGTGCGCGAGCATTCTGCTTCTTGCACGACCATGTGATAGGACTAGAGCCAAGGCAAAAAACAAAGCCAGAAGTAGACTTCCGATCATCAACATCACCAGCCCAATCTGAGTCAGTGTAGCCAACAATGTGAGGATCCCCTGATGTGTAATGAATGCCATACATAAGTGTGCCCTGAATGTATCTCAAAATGCGCTTGGCAGCTTGCCAATGACTCTCATGAGGCTCGTGTGAGAACCGAGAGACTAGACCAACTGCAAAGGAGAGATCAGGACGAGTGTGTGTTAGGTACAACAAACTGCCAACCAACTGACGATACAATGTAGGATCCACTGAAGGTGAAGTGCAAGAGGTAGACAAAGTAACACCCGACTGAAAAGGTGTGGGAGCAGGCTTGCAATCAAGCATATCAAAGCACTGAAGCATGTCAAGAGCATACTTCTGCTGGTAAACAAAGATCCCAGTAGGGGACTGAACAATCTGCAGACCCAGAAAGAAGTGTAATAGACCCAGGTCTGTCATCTCAAACTGCTCCATCAATGCACGCTCAACATCCTGAATCATAGAAGATGAGCTACCTGTGATGAGAAGATCATCAACATATAGCACAAGGATCAAAACCTCATCCTCAAGACGCTGAATGTAGACTGTAGGATCGGAATGACAGCGTGTGAATCCTGTAGAAAGCAGAAAGGAGTCCATCTTCT
>CM021101.1:66857450-66919251 GCA_007115665.2 Sequoiadendron giganteum | reverse complement strand
CCAAAATTTATTAAAAAAATGATTTTTTTTAATATTGTTTTTCAATTTTTGAGCCCGTACGGCCCTGGTAGGCCAAAAAAAATTTTTGCCTGTGGTCACTGTGGCCAAAATAGTCAAAGTTTATATGAATTTTGACTCTCCCGGACCTTCTGAACGCAATGGTGGAGTCCGTTTTTGCTCAAACGGCTCCAAAAAATAGTGCCTCCTTCAAAGTGACAGAAAAACCCCAGAGAAGCTGTGGCTGTCGTCTTCGAATCTTGGCCTCAAACACCTTCAAACCAGGAAGCGGCAGGGTGGCTCTGATACCATGTAGGATTTGATAAATGCAAATCCACAGCTCGCCAAGAACACCTGCATGCAAAATACCTAATGCTGAATGGAGACCAAAGAGACAGAAGCAAGGGTTTGGAAAATCTAAGCGGAGTGAGAGCAGAATTATTATTTCCCAAAAAGATTTATTACAATAATTACAAAAGCGGCATATAAGGTGAGAAACCCTAAAGCCGAAGAAAGCTAGGTTTGTGCGTTTAATAATTAATAAACATATTAATTATAATGCACCTACAAATGACAAGCTTAAGTAAATAGAATAATAGTTAGCATTTAATAATTAAACCAAAGTGATTTAATTATAAAGGCAAATGAACTATTACTCTAACACTTTATTCCTACCACTCTACTATGGTCAACCTTTTGTCCACTTGCGGTGCAGCAGTGTTTGACTTTGATTGCTTCGTCATCCATCGAGCCCTTACTGCTCAACCGAAGGCTTCATTTTTGCCCCTTGTGGTATGGTGGTGCTCTAACAATCACGACTTCACCTCTTCCACAGCGCTACCACGGCCCTCGTTCTATTCACGCACAGTATAGTGGTGACCGACCTTCACCATCAACGGTTATCTCCACTGTTTATTGCCTTACCGAGGTCTGCATTTTACCTATCCATGGTGTAGCAATAGCCACTTGCTAACTATTCACCTATGTTCAGTGCCTTACCGCGGTCAACTTGTTGGCCATCCGTGGTATTGTGGCAACCATTCACCTTGTTATTGTTGCTTGCTAGCTATTCATCATGTTACTATGGTCACTAGCTTGACTGCCAGTGGTACCGTGATAACTCTTCAAATTTCTTCCTCCCCGGTTGCTAACCACCCACCACGCTACCACGGTCTCATCTCTGACCATCCGTGGTATCGCAGTGACCAACATTACTGCCATGCTGATTGTTGCTTCAATGTCCACTGCGGTCACCGGGATCTCCATTTCCATTCCTGGCGGTTGCATGGTAAACAACACTCACCACCATGATGACTGTCCACTGCATTACTATGGTTGCACGGTATTCTTTCACTAACCTCTTATCATGGCACCATGGTTTGCTTGATGACCCTCCATAGTGCAGCGGTAAGGGTTAATATAGAAATCCTTAACTACTACCACCATAATACGAACCCATTTGTGGGAGGTCCTAGTATGGAGGTAACATATATAAAGGCTATAAAGGCTTAATGGTGGTAGCAGTATAGAATATTTCAACTTAGTAAAAGGCGGTGACATGAATTTTTCATGAAAATATATGAAAATATTATGGAATCAAATGGGGGGAAAATATGAAGGCTATATAGGCCAAAATAAGGCAGTGAAATAAGGGTAAAAAACCTTTCTTATCACTATAGAGGGTGGTGAATGATTAATTTATGAGAGAGAGAGAAAATACTAGGTCCAAAATAGGCAAAAACCATAGGGTTTTGATGAAAAATTTGGGTTCTAATAGTGGCTCTTGTTAGGGATGAGTGATTCTGCAATCACTGCAAGAATCTAGAATTCACTAGGAGAGCAGACCAAGCAAAGGAAAGACATGAAAATGAATGCAATGGAAGATGGAGGAAAGAAACAAGCGAAGGATATGGAATATGGAGCGAAAGGAGAATTGAAAACCCTAGACTACTGTACATGGATAGAAAATGAAGTTACCAATAAGGGAATATCTGAGAATGTCCATGTACTGGAAAACCCAGACCCAATAGAATTCCTAAACTATTGTGCATGGAAAAGAAAGCTTAAAGAGGTCTACTAAGAATTGTCCATGCATTGGAAATCCTCAACCCTCTGCAATTCCTCAAGAGAAGAAATGATTCAGGAACTGCCCAATCCTACTCCTCTCCAGACATGTTCTATAGGAAATAAGAATCTTCACCTTCTTTACATGTTATCACAAAAGGACCCAACCATAAAGCTTCAAACTTTCCATGCTTCCCCTTCTCTTGACACTGAGCATTCCACATCAATACTAGGTCATTTTCTTTCATTTTTCTCTCCTTGTCCCTTTTATCAAAAATATATTTCATCTATGACTGCAATTTCACATTCTGGTTCTAAGCCATTCTTCTTATTTCATCAAGTTCTGCAAGCTGCTCCATTCTTTCCTCCATTGGTTCATAAATATCCAAGTCTTCTTGTAGAATAAAATTATAAACTGGCAAAAGGTTTTGCAATGGCATCTTGGCTTGTGTCCCGTACACCCATTCAAATGGAGATTTTCCAATTTCCTTCTTCATTGTAATACTATATGTCCATACAACCAATCTTAACTTTGAATCCCATGCCTTTTTATTTGTATCAAGCATTCTCCTTACTATCTTCAAAAGACTTTTATTACTTGACTCTACCTAACCATTGTCTTGTGGATGATATGGGGTGGAATAAGAAACATTAATGCCATATGTTTTGCAAAAATCTCTAAACTCATCAGATCTAAAACACATTCCATTATTTTTGATTAATCTGATCGAGTGCCATATTTGGTTATAATATTTTCCATCAGAAAGTTCACCATCACTTTGCTAGTTGCTTGCTTAGTTGGGATAGCCTCCACCCACTTTTAAAATTATCTGTGGCCACTAATATCTATTTGTGTCCTCCAATTGATCTTTCTTGTATTTCTCCAATGAAGTCAATTTCCCACTAGTGAAATGGAGCATCAACCTGCAAAGGTCTAAGTGGCAAGGCTCCTTGATATTTCAACTTCCCTGAAAACTTCTGAAAAGCCTCACATTTACAGAAGAGTCATTGAACACCTTAGGGAAATAATAACCAGCCATTAGAATCTTATGTGGAGTGATCTTAGCAGAATAATGGCCTCCACACACCCCTTCATGCATTTCACTCAAGACATGTTCTGCCTGGAACTCATCTAAACATAATAGCAATATACCATCCCTATTCTTCCATAATAAGTCCCGTTCTATAAAAACATAATTAGAAGCCTGCAACTTCAAATTTCTCCTTTTATTCTCACTCAAACTATCAAAACACTTCATGTGTTTGAGATAATACATCACATGTGTATACCATGGAGTATGTTCAATACTTGCAACAACTTCGTCCTTACCTTCTACATTGCAGATTTGGTTTGCTTCAATATTCATTTCTGCCATTAGCTTTGCCAGACCCTGTCCTCTTACTAGTATGGTAATTTGAATCTTCATATTGAACTCTCAGATTTTATTAATCCATCTGCATCTCTTCCTTATCACTTTTGTCTGTACCAAGATATCTTTCATAGCTGCATGTGGGACATAAGAAATTACCTTAGCTCCAACAAGATAAGTTCTGAAAGCCTTTGCTGCCTTGACCAATGCATAAGCCTTTTTTTCCATAATATCATACTTCAATTCTGACCATTGCAAATATTTTCTAAAAATGGAAACAGGTTGTTCATGGCCTTCATCATTCTTTTGTAACATGACAATAGCTATGGTATGAAATGAAGCAAAAGAAAAAATCTGAAATAGCTTAGTAAAATCAGGGGACTTTAGGATAGGTAATTCTTTGATAGCTCTTTTTATAAATATGAAGGCATCCATGGATTTAGTAGTCAAATCCAACTTCTCTCATTTTTTCAACATCTTATACATAGGTTTAACAATATCAACAAAATTGGACACAAACCTTCTAACAAAGTTCATTTGGCCAAAAAATGATTGGATTGCTTTGACAATTTTGGGAATTGGGATTTTATCTATGGCATCTACTCTCTTAGGGTCTATCCTAATCCCATCCTTTGATACAATGTGTCCCAAAATTTTACCCTCTATAACAAAAAAAATACATTTTTTAGGATTAAGACTAATACCATATTCCAAAGCTTTGATGAAAATATTTTCCAGATCTCCCACATGATTCTCTACCCTTTTGGAATAAGTAGTGAGATCATCCTGATACAACACCATTATAGCATTAATTAAATCTGCAAATGCCACATCCATAGCCCTCTAAAAGGTTTCTCCTGCATTTGTGAAACCAAATGGCATTCTTACATAGACATACGTTCCCCATGGTGTAGTGAATGTTGTCTTATATTGCTCAGATTCTTTGAATTTGACCTAATTATATCTAGAAAATCCATCCATCATTGACAATAGCTCACATCATGTTACCTTGTGCAATATTGCCTCCATTTTTGGGAGAGAAAAATTATCTTTTAGGGAAGCAACATTAAGATTTCTGAAATCTACACACAATCTTATGTCCCCATTCTTCTTCCTAACTGAAACCAAATTTGAGACCCATGTTGAATGTCTAATAGGTTTAATAATAACTCCATCCCTAAGCTTTGCTAGCTCCTCTTGCATCTTAGGTTCCAAAGTTGGGCTAATAGGCCTCTAATTTTGTCTAAATGGCTTTGTGTCTGGCTTGAGTGGAATCTCATGCTAAAAAAGATCTTCTCTATATGCCTTCAAATCCTCATAAGACCAAGCAAACACATGCTTGTACTTTCTCAGCAATGCAATCAACATTCTCTTGATGGTTAAGCTTATTTTATTTCCAATATAAACCTTTTTTGGTGCTAATTCAGTTCACAGATTTATTTCTTCAATATCTTTTTTCTTAACAGGTGTTTGTTTCATGAGAGAACAATCACTCCCATCATACACTCTTTCCAATGGCACAAGCCCTTTGGGAAGCTTGTTGGTTTTTATCCTCAAAAATTCCTTCCCAAATATAGTATGTTTTCCATCCACTTCTTCCACAAAATCATTGAAATCAATCTCATGTGCTTCATATTGGTCTATACAATGAAGAAACTTCAAAAGGCTAGAATCATCATTAAAAACCTATGAGCTATAAATGTTGTTAGGGACAACAAGCCTCTTTTTGAATTCAACCTGGGACATCACTACCAAAGTGATATCATTCCTCTTTAAAGCTACACTAGCCAAGAAGTCAACCATCAAATTTTCAGATCTATCTATCCAATCAATTAAAAATGCATCAAATAGTTCCATTGTATCCCACACAAAATTTCTATATTGTTTCAGCCTCTTGTTCTTTGCAGCATACTTGTATCTAACTTGTGACACAACTAGCTCAAAATATTTCAAGACAGTCAACAACTTAATCTTATGCTTGACAACCATGTTCAAACCAATCATCAAGGCCTCATACTCTGCCACATTGTTTTTACATTCAAAATCCAACAAAAATGAATATTTAAATGTTGTACCTTTAGGTGATATAAAAACTACCCCAACTCCATTACCTTCTTGGCTGCAAGCCCCATCAAAATACATTTTCCACACGCCTTGCTGATTTCTAGAAACAAGCCTATCAATTGGGTCAATATTTACTAATTCTAGCTGAGACAATTCTACTCTGAAACTCCCTAAATCCACATCACAGAAGCAATTAAGTTTTTCTTGAGGAACACACTCAACAATTTGATTCACCCTTGGCTCTCTATACAATTTTACCTCTTCACCATTAAATAATATTGTGGCATATGATAAATCAAACTTCACATTACCTCCAACTGTTGTAGTCAATTGTCTTGATAAAAGCATTCCAAACTGAGGAGATGTAACAATCACAATTATATCAATATTATAGGTTGCCTCTGGGTAGGCAGCTAATTTCACTTCTACATCTTTCATAATCCCCACAACTAGGACATGACTACTATCCATGGCAAAACATTTATCACCCTCAATATCTATCCACATACCAAGTTGTTTCATCGCCCCTATTGGCATAATATTCATAGAAGCACCTGAATCTATCATGCAATTTCTTACCAATTTACCATTTATGAGTAAGGTAGTAAAAAATGGATCAACTTGTGGTGTGTTCATCAATGTAGAATTCAGGCAAACTTATGAAACTTTTATCTTTCCTTTCTTATCAGCAATTCCAAGATTCTCCTTTTGTTCACAGTTTATATTTGGATTCCTTCCACTAGATATTAATTGAATAGCACTTTCCCTATACTCTTTAATTCTCATCATTTCAAGTAATGGGATAGACATTTTTACCTATGATAAAGCTTGCATGAAATCAAAAGATGCACTTTTAGTTCTGATCACCTTCTTTTGTTCTACTGATTCTCATTTGTTCTCCTCTTTCTCCTTCTTGGATGTTTGATCTATCTTTTGTTTGTCCATGGGAAATTCTTCATTTTTTTCTTTGGGAACATACTCTTGCTCATTTTTATCAGAGTGTTCATCATTTATCTTTTTTGATATTTGATGGGACATCTTTCTAGTTTTCAAGAATATTCCTCTTGGAACACCTTCATTCTCATTCACTATTTTATTTCGCAACCAATACTTGCTTTTGGCCTATTCAATTTCTGCAATAGTCAATCTTTTAATTTCTTCCTTAGTTGGTCTCCTCACATTTCCCCTATTAGTCTAATATGATGTAGTAGAAGGACTTTGTTCATCATCACCTTTTTCATAGTGAAATTTATTTTGTTGTTCTGCCATGTGAACATTATATTTTTGATGATCAACATTATATTCATATCCTCCTTCTTCTAAAGTTGAATACCCTTGATCTGTAGAGTGAAGAGTATGGGAAGTTAAATAGATGTTATGGTCTTCTTCATTATTGTTTTCTGCTATGTCCTTCCCTGACATTGGCTGAGCTACAACACAATGCTCTAAAGAATGTGGCAAGTCACAAAATGAACACCAAGGACTATTATCAACCATGTATGTCACTCTTTTCTTTAAAGGATTGGGTGTCTCTCTATTTCTTAGCCTGTCCATCACTGGCTTTTTGTCTCTCCAATTTTTATTAAATGGCATGTCAAGTAATCTTGGCCCTTCATTTCTTTATGTGTTTTCTTGTTTATTTGGAGGAGCATATTGGGGAACCCTTGGGTTATCCCTCTTAACAATCATCCCTATATCCTTCCTATTATTTTCAATAGTGAGTGTTATGCTTTGAGCTTCAACTGAATTCCTAGGACACTTGTTCCTAAGCTCATATCTAGTCTTAGGATCAAAATATTTTAAATAAACACTCAATACAGTAGGATCAACTAATTCGGATCTAGGAGGTATCTTATTATGCAACTTAGAAAACCTCTAGTTGAAGTCATAAGCTGAATCATTTTGATGTTTCTGAATAGTCACCAATTCATGCAAAGAAAATTCTAGTGCATATCGATTTCCATACTGCTCAAGAAAATGTTCATAAAACACATGAATAGAATTAATAGAGGCTATTGGAAAACCATTAAACTAGTCTTTGGCATCTTCAATCAGTGACATCATAAACAACCTCATCTACATATCTTCATATTGCATATCCAAATATTGCATAAAAGCATTAAATCTCCTTAAATGTTCTTCAGCTGTAATCGCACTACTTCCTATGAATTTAGGAACTAGACTTCTCTAGCTATTGTCCATAGGATAAGGAAATATTTGAAATCCAGTCAAATAAAACTACTTGATCATCGTTGTGTATTGTGGAGGAGGTGGATTTTGTTAATTTTGATGCTGGTACAATGGATTATTATTTGCCACATATTCTTGATAAGGAGGTGGTTGAACACCTTGATGTTGTGGTGGAGCATTTTGATGTCTATTTGGCTGATTTTGATGGACATGTGGGGCTTTTGATGGGCCTGCATTATTGTTACCCTACCTGTGAGGTGGCACATATTTATGCAAATTAGCCATTTGAGTATTGAACTGAGATTTCCTTAATTTAAACTCTTCAAGTTCTCTAATTTCTTGGAGCCTCTGCTCATATTCTATTTTTTCTCTCTCCACTTGTTGTCTCTCATGTTCCAGTCTTGCATTTATCTCATCTTGAGCCATATGTTCATAGTTCTTCTCAGAGGCTGCTTTATAGCCAAGTCCATCCTGATTCTCTTCAAGAAATGCCATTTTCTGATCATATTCATGTTGTCTCCTTTCCATTTCAGCATCACATTCAGCCATGAACTCCTTGACCTTCTCAGGGTCTGGTCAATAGAAAGGATTCCTCTATTCCTCAGGAGTATGAGGTTCTCTAGAAGGATTGTTTTCGTTTTCTAGTGTACCATATGAATTATGTGTCTCTAATGGTGCTTTTGATTTTTTTTTTACTTGATGGGCCCATATCATCAAATACTTTCTTACCCTTATCATTATTTTGAGTCCATTTACTTTTATCATTAGGACCATCACCATCTTTGTACAAAGATCTTCTTCCATGCATGTTGTGAGCAATTGTGATAGTCTGAACTCTAGGATGATTTCATTCTGAAGTATATTTCAATTTATCAGTTTCAACACATTTGTTCATTTAGAGTCGCCACTCACTTTCTCCAAAAGTGAGAAAATTCTGTAATTTATTGTTCCCAATGGAGTCCTCTGCAAAATACTGATTCTATTATGAAGGCTTTGGTCCAGTTTAGCATTCCCCAGTAGAGTCGCCAAACTATTGGTTATCAAAAAATGTAGGTTTTAACTAGAAGAATTTTCCAAGCTCTTACAACACTTTTGGCCAATGTACAAGGCCTATTGATGCAATTGTACCTTATGCTCTTCAAGCTCTGCTAAACCTAGGCGGGTGCAACTATGTGTATGTTGCAGATTTGAAATATATTTCCTGCTCAAATTATTTACCCATAATGGAAAATGGAAGTGGATAAAATAGATCACTACAACTACTCCTACTACACAAAAGAAAGGATTTGAAAATATTGTTTTATATGAATTTTTTCTCTGGGTTGTGGCAGATCAGTTCCTTCATTCCACATGGGAAATGGAGTCAAAAATCAAGAATTATGTGTGTTTCCTTCTCTGGCTTAATTCAAATTTCTAAGCATATTTAAAATATGAAATTCAATGAATCGGATATTATTTCACCAAATTTATGGCTTGCATAAATTATGCTAGAATTTTTTCTAACCTGGTTCTTCTTAAATTATCCAAAAGAAATCTCACAAACACTGTGACTTACTTGAAGGGATTTAATTTTGACTTGCAGACACCAGCAAATAAAAATCACACAAAGTGAAACATGCACCTTGATGAATCAAAATTATGCTTGATACGTTAACTCAAATGATTAGAAGACTTTGAATTGGAGAGAACCACTTGATAAAAAATAATACAAATTATAGCATCTCAACAACTGAACTCGGATAAGATTTCACCAATTTATGAACATTTTCTCCATTGCATTATTTCAGGAAGGTTTGTACATTATCTCCATTCCCAGTCTTATTTTTTGCCAAAAATCTAACTATTCTAACCACTGTCCTCTCTTTAACTGATTTTTCAATAAATTTTATACATTACATTTCAAGAGTCATGACTCTTCATTTTCTAGTTACAACCGTTTGCATTCATGACATAAAATAAAATATTTAATTGAGTTGCCTTATCAGAAAATGAAATATTTTGATTACATAGTTCTACCCTTTAATTTTCACTTTATATGCTGCCTTTATTCCTACCGCGATCATCTTTTTGTCCACTCATGGTGCAGCGGTGTTTGACTTTGACTGCTCCATCATCCATTGAGCCCTTATTACTCAGCCGCGGGCTTCATTTCTGCCCCTGGTGATATGGCATTTTTCTGACTATCATAGATTCACCTCTTCCACCGCGTTACCATGGCCCTCATTCTATTCACCCGCAGTATAGCGGTGACCGACCTTCACCATCAACAATTATCTCCATCGTTTCCACTTTACTGAGGTCTGCATTTTACCTATTCGCGGTGTAGCAGTAGTCGCTTGCTAATTGTTCACCTTTTTCCACCGCCTTACCACAATCAGCTTGTTGACCATCTGCGGTATTGCGGCAACCATACCCTTAATTGTTTGCCTTGTCATCGCCACTTGCTAACTGTTCACTGCACTACCGTGGTCACTGGCTTGACTACCAGTGGTACCATGGTAACTCTTCAAACTGCTTCCTCATCGGTTGCTAACCACCCACCATGCTACCACAGTCTTATCTTTGACCATCCACGGTATCGTGGTGACCAACATTACTTCCATGCTAATTGTCACTTCAATTTCCCTTGCGGTCTCCATTTCCATTCCTGGCGGTTGCACAATAAACAACACTCGCCACCATGATTATTGTCCACTGCATTACCACGGTTTGTATTCCGACCGTCTGCTATTGCATGGTACGCTTTCACTGACCCCTTACCGTGGCACCGCAGTCATCTTGATGACCCTCCACGGTGTAGTGGTAAGGGTTAATATGGAAATCCTTAATCGCTACCACCATACTCCGAGCCCATTTGTGGGAGGCCACGGTATGGAGGTAAGATATATAAAGGCTATAAAGGCTTAGCGGTGGGAGTGATATAGAATATTTCAACTTAGTAAAAGGCAGTGACATGAATTTTTCATGAAAAGATATGAAAACATTACAGAATCAAATGGGGGTAAAATATGAAGGCTATAAAGGCCAAAATAAGGCAGTGAAATAAGGGTAAAACACCTTTCTTAGCATTGTAGAGGGTGGTGAACGATTATTTTATGAGAGAGATAGTGAAAATACTAGGTCCAAAATAGGCAAAAACCTTAGGGTTTTGATGAAAATTTTGGGTTCTAACCGATTGCACATGGATAAGAAATGGATGTTGATGAAGGCTTAGAAATTTAAAATGTGATGTGATACAAAATTCTCTATGATAAAAATTTGGATGAGTTTAAAATATAATTTTAGTATTATTTAAGAATTTAGACTTCCTACAAGTGTTGGTAAATAGTTTTTGTCATTGTGAAAAATACTAGATTCTTTAAACAAGTAGCAAAAAAATTCTACAACAGTTGGATAAATCATTATGAGATTAATGATTCTCTTTTGTGTTTGAGAGGGGTAGCTTCCATGTGTGATAAAAATCAAATTTTAAAGGGGTATGTTTTTAAACATATAGTAGGAAAGTCAAGACTGCAACAGAATAAAATAAAATTTAAAGAGATAATTGAATAGTAACAATTCATAGATGATTATTTCATAAATCTCAGTATACATGTATGCTAAAATATAAATTCAAATTAAAAATAATAATCAACTCACATGCTAATATACTATAGTTTTAAGATTTATTTTTCTAATTTGGAACAAATTTAAATATAAACTAACATGAAAATATTTAATACTAGAAAAACTTATTGCACATACATGAACAAATTTTTTTGAATCAACATAGAATACCAAAATTGATTCTTTATTTCATAAACTAACAAGATCACACACTTTCCAACTCCTATGTTAGAAAAACTAGCATCTTTTTCTTCCCAACTCCCCTTACAAGGCGCAAATATTAAAAACCTATGGATGAGAACACAATGATTTTTCCCTTCAAAGGGAAACATCACAAAGAAATGGAGAGTGAAAATTCATTGACTATCTCTTTGTATCCTAAATTTCCTATCTACTTTTCTTCAAAAACAATCTAATTCAAACATATTTGAATTATCTTTTCAAGAACAACTTCAAGAAACTACTTCCAACCTATATCAACTTGTGACAATACTTTTCCTTTATAATAGTATTAATGTCTCCAAGGAGGTTCATATACTTTATGTATCCCCTCTATTTGTAGTAGTTAATTCATAATATCCACTGGTATTTGTTCTACCTTAAAATCAAGAAATTCAACTTTATTGGGACTTGTTTTTATTGATTCCAAATAAATAGATCACCTCATAAAAGTATTTGAATAATGAAAAAATTGCAATGTTTCTGTCAAGACTTCCTTTTCTCTCTCTTCATTCCCTTACACTATTTGAAGGTAGAAAGAGTACCCAATAAATAACAAATGTAGTGATAGTGAGTGCTCTTTGATTTTATCAACTGCAATAGCCATGCCAAATACTAAGAAATATTCTTACAAGTTTCTTATAAAATGTTCCATATAGGTATGTTTAATTACAAAATCTAGAAGGCCAAGATCTATCTATCTTTGAGGAGTTTGACATGTTGATTTTTTAGTAGGCCCGCTTTTTGGATATTGAAGAGAAGATGCAATCTAGTTATTATTAGGCATTACATTCTCAAGGATATCTCTTACAATACCTAAGGGCTACTTAAATCGTCAACCCTCAACCTTCAACCCTCAACCCTCAACCCTCAACCCTCAACCCTCAACCCTCAACCCTTAAAATCTCAACCCTTACACCCTCATACCATTAAACCCTCAATCCTCAACCCCTCTACCATATAAATTAAACCCATAACCCCAATACATCAACCCTATACCTTAAACCCTAATCTCTTATCACTCAACCCTTAAACCATATTCCCTTAAGCCCTTAACCCTTAAACCCTAAATCCTTGACCCTTTAACCTTAAATCCTTAAACACTCAACCTTAAACCCTAATCCATTAACCCTCAACCCTAAATCCTATCCCTAAAGCCTCAACCCTTAAAACTTATACCTGATACACTTAACCTTAGACACTCAACCTTGAACATTATCCCTCAACCTTCAAACCTATACCCTATACCCTATACCCTCAACCCTATACTTATTCCCTTGTAGTGTCAAAAAATGTCACCTATGATATTTTCACACTTGTTTGGGCCCTCCTTATAAAATTGAGCTTAATGATGTCTTGACTTAGTGTTGTAATGTGTTTAACACACTGACATTAGGTCTTAGGCCCTTGTGAACTAAATGAACTAAATTATACCTCATTTTAGAGTGTTGTAAATGTTGTAACACACTTTCACACTTTTCTAGGGTTTTATTAAATAATTGGGCTTCTTAATGCTTTATTTGGCCTTATTTTATATCTCCAAGCCTTAATTAATTCATCTTTTTTTTGATAATCTTGACATAAATCAACATCCAATCATAATTCATGTGTTTTTAGGTTGTGTGACCCAAATTTAGTGATCTAGGACTCATACACCACCTTGGGCATATGAGTCTCACATAGGGTTGGGCCTTGATCCTGATTTCACATCATTCTAAGCATTTTTGAAAAATGTGTCCCATAATTAATACCTAATGGGACTCATATTCCACTTCTAGTGTATGAGACCCATATCACCCAAAATTAAATTTAATTCAAATTCTTGGAAGTATTTTATTCTCCTAGATCTAATGTCAACTAGTAGTGTTGTAATTTCAGGAAATTTTGCATAAACAAGTATAAATACAAGGTTATTTCACTCATTTTCACCTAAACATTCATGAGATCACCTAGCAAGTTGAATGGTCATTCTTATAACAAATTGGAGTTCACAAGAGCATTCAAGAGTCTTCAAGAGTTTATTATCAAGTGTTTTAGAGAATTATTCAAGCATCAAGCATCATGTTAAATCATCATGCATCATGTTTTTTTATCTAACATTTGTGATGTAGGGTTCTATGATTCAAGCAAGAATTCAATTCAAGATCATCAACATTCAAGAAAGAGTTAAGATCTACATCTATTGGAGCCACACCATACATTTTTGCAACACTTTATTGCTAGTGTTTGGTGAGTTACAACATTACATTTTGTTCATTCATCATTCTCCTTTCCATTTCATTTCATTTAAAGCTTTGATTACCAAAATGAGGTTTAACCAAGGCAAACACCTTTCCACTAACAAAACAACATTTTTCCCTCTCTTTAGTGTGTGACTTGCAAATCTAGGTTGAAGACATATTGAAGAGAAATTTTGGAGAATTTTTTCAAGTGTTCAATGTTGTCAAAGTTTTCACCTTGCATTGGAGATCATTGAAAGACATCTACAAGTTGCAAATTAGAGATTCGGATCTAGAAATTAGGTGGAAAGGATAGAGCAGACATTGAAGAGCAGAATCAGACTTTGAATTTCTAGAAAACCCTAATAGGACTAATATGCCACTTCTGGCATATGAGTCCTAGTACATGAAAATTTGTAGATTTCAAGAGTTTTAGTCATATCTCTGCTAGATTTTTGTTCTTTCCTAGAAACCCTAATCTAGGACTAAATCACCTAGACTGGCATATGAGTCCCAACATGCTTTAATTTTAGAGTTTTTAGAATTCCAATCTTTCATCCAATCCCCTTCAAGTTTCTAGGTGCACACCTTTCATCTTTAAGCTTTCTATTCTGATTTACATGCCTTTTTAGGTCATCTATTGAAGTATTGCATTGCACTAGGTTTTAGCATTAGGTCTTGAATTACAGTAGTATTTCCATGCCCTAGCTTGGTGGTGAACCCCTCTTTATTTTATAATCACACCCTAGGACAACCCTATTACAAGTTCTATTTCTCCTTTGCATGCATTAGATTGATATCTCTAGGGTTTTCCTTAAATGAGAGTGTAGAAGATTGTTATTCAATCTCCCAAGCATAGAAGCCAATAATTTTCTTCCTTTCAGCCCTAAACCCTCAACCCTCATTAATATTCCTTATACCCTTAGCCTTTAACATTATCCCTCAACTATAAACTCTCAACCCTCTATCCTAATCCCTCAACCCTATACTTTAAATATTAACTTTAAATATTAACCCTCAACCCTCAACCCTCAACCCTCAACCTTCAAACCTAATCCTTCAACCCTCAACCCTTAAAACCTAAACCCTTAAACCCTCAAACCCTCAACCATATATATTAAACCTTTAACCCTGATCCATCAACCTTATTCCTTAAACCCTAATCTCTTAACCCTCAACCCTTAAACCATAATCCCTTAAGCACTTAAACCTTAAACTCTAAACCCTTGACCCTTTAATCTTAAAGCCTTAAACCATCAACCCTTAAACCCTAGTCCCTTAACCCTTAAACCCTAATCCCTTAACCCTCAACCCTAAACCCTATCCATAAAGCCTCGACCCTCAACCCTTAAACCTTAAACCCTAAACCCTATCCCTAAACCCTCTACCCTTGACACTATACCTTAAACCCTAATCCCTCAACCCTTAAACCCTTAATCCCTTAAACCTTACACCCTTAAACCCTAAACTCTCAACCCCTAGATACCCTTAAACCCTTAAACCCTATACCCTATACACTTAACCTTGGACACTCAACCTTGAAAATTATCCCTCAACCTTCAAACCTCTACCCTATACCTTATCCCCTCAACCCTATACTTATTCCCTAAACCCTCAACCCTCATCCATATGCCTTATAACCTCAAACTTAAACCCTAAAGCTTATATCTTAGACACTCAACCTTGAGCATTATCCCTCAACTATAAAATCACAACCCTCTACCATATACCCTCAACCATATACTTAATCCCTAATCCCTCAATCCTCAACCCAAAACCTTAAACCCTAAAACCTACACATCCACAAATCCTCATCCTTATACCTTATAACCTCACCCTTATACCCTAAACCTTGAATATTGTGCCTCAACCCTATACTTAAAACCTAAGCTGTACAAACTCAACCCAAGTCACCTTATGTCTTATATACCCTCAATCAATATCATAAACCCTAAACCCAATATCCTAAATCATAATTCCTATATCTTAAAAACTTAGTATTATACATTAACAAATTTGAATATGATCCCTCTACCCTCTAACCTCAACCTATTACTTAATCCCTAATCCCTCAACCCTCAACCCTATACCTTAAACCCTAAACCCTAAAACCTCAACCCTCAACCCTAAAAACTATACCCTCAAGTCCTTATATACCCTCAACCCAAAACCCTTACATACATACATACATATATACATACATACATACATACATACATACATACAGACATACATATAGGCATACATAAATACATGCATACATACAATCATGCATACATATATACAACCATACATACATACAAGCATACATATATACTTAAATATGTATAAGCATACATACATACATACATTCATACATTCATACATACATACATACATGCATACATACATATAAGAATGCATACATACATTCATACATACTCGCATACATACATACACACATACATATATACAATTAGGCATACATACATCAAGCATACTTAACAAACTTGAACATAAAACATTCCAAGAGAGACATAATGTGAACGTGTTATAACGTGCTCACATTATGTCAAACTTGAAAAACATGCAACAAACTTTTACAAAAAAGAAAAAAAAGCAAAGAAAAACATAATGTGAGTGCATTATAATGCTCCCGCATATATATGTTGCTTTTGGAATCCCCAAGCCTTCGGCCTGGGGTTTTCTTTGGATTTCCAACCCAAAGGCTTGCAATGTCTTTCCAATATCCAAGATGGTTTTTTTCATATTCTACAGGATTTCGCATAATCTTGTTTGTGCTAATTGCCAAGTTTGCATGTGTTTCAAGGTCAAAAAAATCGAACACCTGCGTAATGTTAGGATTTATTTTAGCTATTTAACAATATAATTTTTTTCACATTTTGCCAATGTTAAGCCTAAATCATCTTTGATTTCTTTTGCTTGTGTGTTTGTTTTCTGGAAAAAACCAGTGTTTTGATATTTTTTACTTTATAAATCAACCACTCATTGAAATGTAAAATAAATTACATTTTTATAAAATATACTCCATTCTACACTTATTTAAAAAAATTATTTTCAATTATTTTTCAAAATTTATAGGGGTAGCACAACCAAAATTCAATTTTTCAGGATGTGTCCACTTTGAAAATTAGTAAAAAAATAAATATTCATTAAAAAATTATCAAAAAAATTGGGCATAAACTACATGTTGTTAGCTAATTTTTCATTGAAGCAATTTTTAAAATACCAAAAAAATATTAACCTTTTGAGGGAGCCACAAAACATGCTATGTTATAATTTTTTGATAGAAACAACAACAATTTTTGTGGCTCCCTTTTTTGAACCCCTTAATCTATACCATTTTTTTTTTTAAATATAGTATTTTAGAAAGTAGACTCAAAGCACTATGAACATTGTTTTTGTTGCATCTTAAAATTTTGAGTGTAACTATGCTTAATTTCTCATCCAAGGTTAGTATTTCCTAATTTCAGAAAGAAAGTGGCCACTTAAGACCCCTTTTTGGGCCCCCATCTTCCTATACTTACCCATGTATTGACTAAAGAGATTGTTCCTGCTCTTGAGAAGATGAGGAATGTTCATGTGCAGTATATGCAATGGGAAAATAACAATACAAAAGTGGATAAACTCAATAGGTTTATATTGCACATAAATTTGTGTAGGAAAAGAAGGTGAGAGATGATGATATAAGTGCAGTTGAACAAATGAGTTCAAAGATTCTTGAACATAAGAATTCCACATAACACAAAATTAGAAATAGATGAAAATAAGGCAATATTAGATGTTAGTGCAGAAAAGAGAATTAGTTTTGTGGAGACATGAAATTCTTATGTGAAAAGGTAGACAAGTTTTGTAAAAAACTTATTAAAAAGAACATGATGCAGTTCAACAATTGAGAAACCAAAGAGGTTTTCAATTGTTGCATCTTTCCTTCACAAAATTAACACTTGAGACAATTTTAAATAAAAACTCTAGTATAAAATATTTTATTACATTCATAGAAATACTGGAAGTCTATAAACTCATAAAAGTCATCATTACAATCCATATTGGAAGCTCCATCTGTAACTACAATAAAATATAGGTAAGATTCAAACCCATATGCAAACTCCCACAGGCAGAGTTCTAGACATCACCAAAAATCTCTACAATTCCACAAACTCGACACTTTCTTCTTATGAAGTGTTTCTCCCTCATTCATATGAATCTTCTCAAACATTTTCTATACTTTTTGTGTCTTCTTTATAGCTTTCCGACACACTTTGAATTTTTCAATTTTGTTATCGTATGACAAATTTATGCCTTTCTTCTGAGGCTGGTCCTCTCAATTACGAATTCTGACCCTCTTCCACTACAATACTAGTCAACTCTCCTCCTTATCTCTATTCTAGGTGTGGGATTCATGCATTTAGTCCCTTAATTATTTTCCCTGGAAAATTTCAAATATTTTCCTGAATTGGCATCCACTATCTCTTATTTGTCAAATGCATGTTTTGGTGCCCAGAATTGCCTGGAAGTGATTTTATGACAACATTTAAATCCTAGAAGGAGTTACAATGTTCCATATTTTCCTTCCACTATTGCAAGTATGAAGAATCTGCTGCAAGGTGTTGTCATTAATGTCATGGATGCAGGTTATTGGTTGTATATGTCGAGGATATTGAGAAAATTGTATTGAAGGAATATTGCAAGTGTTCAATGGTTTCTCCAATTTTTTCTCTAGGATTTGCTTCTATGTGTGTGTGGTTCAGATATGTTGATCATGGTTGTTGGAAGCTGATATATCCATATTTTTGGTTTTTGATTCATTGTACAGTGCGAGTTATGTTCACCAGTTGTGAAACATGTTTTTTTGTTTATCTAGTTGAGGTCTAGGAGAAATGTTGTTGGTTAGGATTTCTCTTTTGTTAAGTCTTATGACTTGGGGTTCTAGAGTTAATTTTTTATGATTGTATTGAAGATAATTTCAATATCTGGAAGGATCAAGCTTATTTTTTATGTGTTTTAAACTAGTTTGGCCAACCTTGTGTTAAACACTACCTTCAAAATTGATGAAGCATGTTGGGACCTATTTGGGTCCTCATAAAGTGTGTGTTTGGGTTGCCCTCATTCTAATTCCACCCTAGGATGTTTTAGCACCGACCTAATTTGAATTTAATGATGGATGGATAACTTTGGATATGTTTCAAAGTTGAAGATGGTATAAATATAGGATGAGTGAGTGGTGAAAGTAGAACAAAGAGATAAGTTCAAATAAATAGTGCAAATAGATGCAAAGCAGATGTGAATCAGTGGATGTATGTAATATGAGTGGTAGATCAGTGCAAATTCTAAATGCTATGTTTTTAGATGCAGTGAACTAAAGGTGAACTCTATCATTCATGAATGTCTACAAGTGGTTGAGTAAATTATGGTGGATTTCTCTATTGCATTGATATTTTCTTCTCTCTATAACCTATATCTTTTATCCTCATTGTATCTCTATGGCAGTGAACCCTCTGGGTGGTTAGCCTTGATGAATAGTGAGTCTTGATCCGAACAATGAGTCCTTGTTTTGGTAGTGAACCTTTTTCTTAGGTAGTGAGCCTTTTTTAATTGGTTTTGATATTCTCTATAGTGTGAGTTAATCCTCATTATGTTTTTTCACTCATTAGGATTTCCACATTAATCTAGTGTTATGTGTTTGTGTGATGGTTTTCAGTTTTTGCACTTGTAATTAATGTTTAATCATTTAAGTAGAGTTAGGAATTGTGATTGATCTAAGTTCCAGTGAATGTTATAAAAGTGAAATTTTATACAACTGATTCACCCCTCCTCTCAGTTGGCTTGTTCAACAATTGTTATCAGAGCTTGGTTCCTTGGAGAAGAGCTTAACTGCTTAAGGAATTTTTGGGATGGCTAGCAAAATTACTCATGATTATCCGAGGTTCAATGAAACTAATTATTCTATCTAGAAAATGCTAATGGAAGAATACCTAGAGTATTGTGGATATGATGTGGAGAAATATTACAAGAATCCTTACACTCCTCCTACTAATGTCCCAAGTACGAATGACGATATCAAGGCACATGAAGGGAACAATAAGGCGGAGTACATTTTGAAGAATATTCTTGTACATTCTTAGTTGATTAAAGTTAAAAATTTGAATACTACTAAGGAAGTTTGGCATGCTCTAGAAAAGGCACATGAAGGTGATGAAAGGGTCAAAGAGAAAAAATTACAAAATTTGGAGACACAATTTGAGCTCCTACATATGCCTGAAGATGAGAATGTTAAATCTTATGTACAGATATTGGATGAGGTAGTAGTTGCAATGCGAGGACTTGGTGCTACAACAGATGAATCTAGAATTATAAATAAGATTCGTAGAACTCTTCCTGATGCTTATAGTGAAAAGGTATGTTTTGTTGAAGAACATATAGAATACAAGACCTATACTAAAGATCAATTGTTGGGAACTCTAACATCTTATGAAATGAGAAATTTGAATTTGAGAAATGGATCAAAATTAGAGACTATTTTTAAGGCTACAAAAATTGAATATCTAGATGAATAAAATCTTGATGAGGTAGAAGCTAACTTTGTGAGAAAGATGAAGAAAGGCTCTAGAAATTATGAATGTAATTAACCCTTTAAATGCTTTAGTTGTGGTGGAATAGGTCATTAAGCCACAAGGTGTCCGGAAAGAGCTAAGAGGAATAAACTAAGATATGAGAAAGAAAAGAAAAGTAAGAAGATCAATAGAGCATATTATGTGAATGAGGATGCTAGTATATCTGATGAAGAATCTGACTATGGAGATCTTGATGACAATGAATGCTTGTTCTTGGCTATAAAAGATGAACCTACTTCTGCTAATTTTGAAAAACAGGTGAAGGAATGCCCTCTAGAGAAGGAAAATAGTGAAGGTACTGTAATCTCTACCCTACATGATAAACATGAAAATAACTATTGGGTTGTTGACAATGGTTTTTCACATCACATGACTAGTGATAAGAGTAAGTTTGTTAAAATTGAAAAATATGATGGAGGCTGTAAAGTACTAACCCTTTTATAAAGTAATAATTTCTAAATTTACATCATACGAGTAAATAAATTAGGTAACAAGTCATTGCAATTAAAAAATTCTTTCTTTATTGAGAATATATGAACAAGATGCCATATCAAATTACAATAAAGATTCCATTTCGTTACAATAAATTCACAAGTTACAACAATACAAGAATACATACATTTACATGCATAGCTCCAATGATCTTTAGAACTAATAGTTGTAAGACAGTCCAGGATCCTCCCTTTCAAATCTTGGTTATTTTGTCACCTGTTGTGGAGGAGAAGCATTATTCAAGCACTTTTCCTCTTACCATGATCTCATAATGTGATCCCCCGCACATCTATCATTCGATAGATGGCCCTTCCCTTCAACGAAGAGATTGGTAGACTAATCGATAATGACAACCAATTGAGCATAGTGTTGTGTCCTACATAACTAAAACTTGTAATCCCACAATCTTTGTCTAGCATGTAATACTGGATCATGGTGAATTGGCACTGTTAGTCTCGATATTCACACAATATAGAGTGGAGTCACACAATCTAGGGTGGAGTCTCAGACATTCACACTACTTTGATCAAAGAGTTCATTCAGTAAATGACTAAGTCATCTATCGCATACACTACTCAAGGCCAATTTGACTTAAGGCTATCTTAAGCTACACATAGGTATTTCCTTCAATGGATAGTCCATCATCCTAGATAACCTACAACATATTAATTTACTTGAAATATACCAATTTAAATAGTGAGTACACAAGTTAGGTATTTCCTTCTATGGATAGTCCATTATTCCAAAGATAACCTATAAACTTGGATAACCCTACTTACTTGTAGGTATATATAATTCTCTCCCATATTAGATGACCTCTCCTGGGATTAAACACAAGATTTCATAGTTAATCAATAACTTAGCTAAGTGTACCATATGTGCCTTTTGTGTTCAATCAAGCCTAGTATATAATACCTATGATAAACACCCATCTCCTACTATGGAGTAAATTAAAACACATTGTATGGTCTCAACATATCTGCTATCTATGAGCAACCCATGTGTAAACATATCTAGTATAATTAAATACCCATTTCAAGCAATCTCTTCAACATATCTAGTATAGTTAAATACTTGTGTCAAGCAACATCTCCTACTATGGAGTAAATTAAAACACATTGCATGGTCTCAACATATCTGCTATCTACGAGCAACCCATGTGTAAACACATCTAGTATAATTAAATACCCATTTCAAGCAATCTCTTCAACATATCTAGTATAGTTAAATACTTGTGTCAAGCAATCTCTCCTATCATGGAGTACTTAAAAACTCATTAAGAAAACAACATAAAAGCTTCAAATTCCTTTTCAAAATAATCTAAATTCTCTAATGCATGTATTGGAAAAGACCTTTCGACCATGCATAGAAGATATATCCTTCAAAAGTAAAATAATCAAAGAAGAAGAGATCCCCATGCTTGTTATCGCTTATCCAAACTAAAGACAACAACGCAACCCTCTCCAACAAAATTTAGCTTGATAATAAAATTCTCACAAACCACTCTATGTCACTTGTTGATATCTTACTTCTCTCAATATAAATGTTACATCTTACTCACAATAGATCACTCTATTTCTCACTCATAAATTAAGACAAGTATGGTTGGCTATAACTCAGGAATATTGATTAGAAAAAGATTTATAATCTCTTGGGAAATAATGCATCCCCCACAAATGAAAATGGGTTAGCTATTTATAAAGCAACCAAGAAATCACAAAGCCTGTAGATTAGGCATGTAAAATTACAACAAGCTTCATGCAAAGCAACTCAGGAAAACCTCCTACAGATCGACTTACATCTTTGACAACAATTCAAATACCAATTCAAAATACACATGGAGAATTTGAATTCTAGTCCAACAAAGACATCTACAAGAAATTGCTTCAAGTGGTGGTTGCAAAGCATCTCTTCTAATATCAAGTTGGTGTGGTTTCAAAAGAAGTGAAACAGTCAATAATAAATCTACAACACTGAGAATGTATCGACTGAAATAAAGGGATGAATAAATTTAGCCAATTAAAGACGTTGGACAAAGTCCACACTACTCTTTTTCTTTGCATCAACCAAGTCAAAGTTAACAGTTAAAATGTATTCATACATGACATGGCAAGTGAAACATGACTTTACTTACACTACCATAAGTGTTTCCAAATCGACTTCCATTCTCATAGTCATTGATAACTATTTTCAGCCTTTATCACCATGAAAATTAATGTCTAAAAATAGCCTTTATAAACTGGATTTAATAACCATAGTCAATAATGACTATAGTCGACCTCCCATGTTTCCTTTATATATCAGCCTCTAAGACTTCTCAAGTCCGATTTTATTCATCTGTTGGCATGCTATGTAATACAATAATCTCCTAATATTGTGCAATTTTTATATATATAATAATCATATATATACATACTATATTTATAATATATATGTTTATACTATATTAGATATACAATAAATATATATTTGCAAACATTCATAATATATATATATATATATATTAAGCTTTCAAGGGCTGATAAATATATCAATATATCAAATGCTCTCACACATATATATGTAAACGATATATGAAAAATTGGTGATATGATGTATTCGTAGTTGGTATGTGAAAGTACTCCTGCTTTCATATTAACATGTATGTTTATATCATTATACATGAATATTATTTCCATTGAACAATATTTGTGTGTATATAAATATATTTATATCCTATGTCAAATAAATAGGTATAAATTCAATATAAAAATGAATACAAATGAGTAACTATTCATGCATAATAATAATTATATATATATATGTATATACACACTCCTCTATTAAACTTTCACACTAATGTGTGTATTTTTACATATATACAAACATATTTATATTATATAGAAATTATATTAGTCGAATGATCCATTTCAATCTAAATGATCATGACCACATGATTATACTCTCACAAACATCATAACAAACATTTATATATATATATATATATATGCATATCTTATACATATATCATCATACCCATATGGACATCCCAATATATACATCATATGTGTACACTGACATATGCTTGTATATGCATATATGCATATATCCCAATACTCATTCACCCACACAGTCAAGCATAGTAAAATAAGGAAGGTCTCAAAAGCTCAAACAGATAAACATCACCAATAATGCACTCATAGTAAACACTACCTTTACTAATGCAGATATTTCAAACTAGGGATGACTTATCAACTTTCCACTTCTATGTCTAGACTCAGCCAATCTAGTGTGGTGTGTGTATGCTTAGATAGTTTACGATACCGGTTACCCAACCAAGATCTTCTCTTAAGTGATACTTCCCCTCACTTGGAGGAATGAACATTTACCTACGTCCACTAACACATGCTCATGGTAGTTATTTTTTCATAACATATGTAGTATACATAAACATTTTCATAGTTAGAATAATGATAATTCAATAACCTTTCATTCACATATATGCAGTATTTCCCCATGAAATAACATCAACTGAGATAACATCAAATGATACAATCATCAAATGAGATAAAAAATCATATTTATAAAAAGGTATGAGAATAATTTATTCACATCCATAATTCACATTACATTCATATTTAACCTATGTAGTAATAGTAAATAGTAACTTCATAATTGGGATGTAACAGAGGCTTAGTTATGTTTGGAGATGATACTGGTGCTAAAATTTGTGGGATAGGTTCATTATGTTTTGATGGCAAGAATAATACTTATGATGTCTATTATGTTAGGGGTTAAAGGAATAATATTTTGAGTGCTGTACAAATATGCAGTAAAGGATATAATCTTGTCTTTGAGGATGAAAGATGTGAAATCAGGAAAGGATTTGGAATAGTGATACCTGTAGGAAAAAAATTTGAAGGAAATTTCTATCAACTTAAGGGTGCTAATGGACGATGCTTTATGACTCAGATTAATGACAATTGGTTGTGGTATTGGAGAATGTGTCATATTAATTTTGATAACTTGGAGAGGATTAGTGCAGTTCAAGTTGTGAGAGATTTACCAAGTATTACAAAGCCTGATAATGCTATTTGTAGGAATTGTTAGTTTGGGAAGCAAGCAAGAAACCATTATAGATCAAAGGAACAACCTACTACTCAACTGCTGGATTTAATTCATATAGATCTTTGTGGTCCTACAAGAGTGAGAATTCTACAAGGTGAAAGTTAATTTATGATTATTTGTGGCTACAAGAGTGAGAATTCTACAAGGTGAAAGTTAATTTGTGGCTACCTCTCAGGGGGAGTAGGTGGTGTCATGTGTTGTCATTGTATGAGTATTTTGTTTTTAATGTCAAAGGAGAAATTAATGTAAAAAATTTGTTTCCTTTTCCATTGATGTCAAAGGGGAAGATCTGTTGGGAATAGGATGCTGTTTAATTGCAATCTTAAACATATTTCATGTATCTCCTAAGTCCTTGGAAAGGGTTCCTCAACACTAGGATTAGAAAGAGATTAAATTTGAATGAAATGAACATGTAAATTGACATTTGTAATTATTCCTAAATAATAGGAACATGTGAGGGAGTACATTTTGAGTTCCTAAATAATAGGAGCACATGGGGTGCCCACATGGAAGGTGGAGCCCACTTTGCTTCAGTTAACTATTTGGAGGTTTTGATAGCACTACCGTAATGCATGTCTAGGTTCCTACAAAATAGGGATTGATAATTACAAGAGTGGAGTGGCACTATCAGTTTAATATTAGTTCAATATCAATTCAATATCAATTCAATATCAATTCAGTATCAATTCAGTATCAATTCAGTTTAGTATCAATTCAGTATCAATTCAATTTATTATCAATTCAGTTCAATTCAGTTCGGTTCAATTTAGTTCAGTTCAATTGAGTTCAGTTATTGTTCAATTATCTTCAGTTGCAAGTAGTTATTTTGAGTTGCATGCTAGTTAACTTGAGTTGCACGCCAGTTGACTTGATTTGCATGTAGTTACTTTGAGTTGCATGTTAGTTGACTTGATTTTCATGTTAGTTGACTTGTGTTGCATGGCTAATAACTTTAGTTGCATGACAAATAACAGGTGGATACTTTCAGTTAAGTGGAGGTGATCAAGCGTGTACATTGTTTGCATAAATTGATGGAGGGATGTTTTAGTTAACTCGCATTGACTTAGACCCACCTTGGGCACCCAATTTGTGATATTTTAGTTAATACCTTTGCATGGAGAAGATATTTACAAGGCTTTGTTAAGTGGGCCCATTCTTGGGTGCCAACTTTGAGGTGAATCTTCCAAGATATCTTTGAGGTCAGAGTTGATTTAAGTTCTTAGTTTGGGGTGCCAACTTTGATAAAGAATTTGTTTTTTCTTATGTTTTGGAGGTGGAACTCTACTTGAAAATTCTAGGCATAGGTTTTTGAGAGAGGCTTTAATGCTTTGTAATTTTCAATGCTTAAGAGTTTATAAAGCTCATTATTGCCTATTTATTGCAGCAAGTTGTAGAGAGTTCCATATGATTTTATTGCAAGTTGTGAAGAAGCATTGTTGAAGAGAAAAGAAGCATATCAATCAAAGATTGATATAGTGTTATTGTAATCTTATTCTAAGGTTAAATATTACAAGCAATATCAGTTCTAGTGGAGCTTTTTCCTGAAAGGGTTTCTCCCCGTATATGTTGTGTCACTTCTATATTATGTCTACTTTCTCCTACAATATTTTGTCTAATTCTACAAAAGATAAAATTGATTTAAGTAGAATAAATCATTGAAAAAAAAATGATCTAAACAGATTAATCATGCACTATTAATTGTGATAAGGGTAAGTGCAGGATCATCATGGGCCAAAAAGTGGCGATATGTAAGCCATATGATGGTCCATGTGGCTGACGACTTTTTTTTTAACCCAAAATTGATGAAATGAAAAGGGTATTTAGAGGAGATTCTCAACTTTCCACCAATATAAATTATGCTTTAATTTGAATTTAATAAATAATTATTATTCATTTTCTATTAGAATTACGAATAAAGTCTTGATTGATAGGCTGATTGAAAAAAATCTATAACCTTCAAATGGTATCACATTTTTGAATCTGAAACATGTGTCACATTCTATGGGATTAAAAAATAAAAAATTGAATTTCATGAATTTTTGACCAACTTAAGGTGGTTAGATAGATGAGCTTTTATATTTTTTAAAAGTTGTAATAAAAAATTCATAATTAATTATTTACTTGGAAAAAAATTATAAAACAATATGCATCACATCAGGACATGAGTCCTCTACTTATATCTAAAAGCTTATAAAAAAATATTATCATTTTATTGTGGTTAGGGTGGTCAGACAAACACCTACTTCCTATTTTTACCCTGAAATTTAAATACTACTGCATTGAAATTTAAAATTTTCACCAAATAGATTTAAAAAAATAAATAAAAGTCTAGTAGTTTAGAAACTACATTCAATTTTCTACAGATTCTATTTTTAAATTTTTTTGAAATAATATAGATAACTTATTCAAATTTTTATGTCAAGTTGTCTAAGTCTGATTTTTTGTCTTTTTATTGCCACTTAAGGGCCTGTTTTTTCCATGATGATGCTACACATACCCATAAATAATACTTAATTAGATCTATAGTCACACAATTTTTACAATTTTTAAGATACAAATTTACCTTCATTTTCAACAAGATCAAAGATATGTGAAAAATATTATCTACTAAGGGGGAGAAACAGAAGGAAAAACCATGAGAAGTGTGTTCAGAGCTAGTATGTTGTCTTTGATGGTTTTTCACATCATGTGTTGCCATCAATGACAAAGGGGGAGATTGTTGCAATTATGAATAAGTTGTTGCAAGGTTTTTTCATTGATTTCAACTGGTCAATTGGTTATCAATTGGTTTTTGTTGTCACTAATGTCATGAATGCAGGTTATTGGTTGTATATGTCAAGGATATTGAGAAAATTGTATTGAAGGAAGATTGCAGGTGTTCAGTGGTTGCTCTGGGTTTTTCTCTGGGATTTTCTTCTATGTGTGTGTGGTTTAGATATGTTGATCATGGTTTTTGGAAGCTACTATGTCTAGATTTTTGGTTTTTTATTCATTGTACAGTGCAAGTTATGTTCACCAATTGTGAATTGTGGTTTTCTGTGTATCTAGTTGAGGTCTGAGAGAAATATTGTTGGTCTGGATTTCTCTTTGGCTAAGTCTTATGACTTGTGGTTCTAGAGTAAAATTTTTATGATTGCATTGAAGATAATTTTGGTATTTGGAAGGATCGTGATTAATTGTTCTATGTGTTTTAAACTGGTTTGGTTGACCTTGTATTAAACAGTACCTTCAAAATTGATGAAGCATGTTGGGACCTATTTGGGTCCTCATCAAGTGTGTGTTTGGGTCACCCTCCTTCTAATTCCACCCTAGGATGTTTTGGAACTGACCTAATTTGAATTTAATAATGGATGGCCAACTTTGGATACATTTCAAAGTTGAATATAGTATAAATATAGGATGAGCGAATGGTGAAAGAAAAACAAAGAAATAAGTGCAAAGAAATAGTGTAGATAGATGCGAAGTAGATGGAAATCAGTAGATGTATGTAATGTGAGTGTGGAAAATTAGTGTGAAGTCTAAATGTTGATTTTTTGGATGTAATGCTTGGTGAAGGTGGACTCTATCATTCATGCATGTCTACAAGTGGTTGAGTAAATTGTGGTGGATTTCTTTGTTACATTGAGATTGTCTTCTCTCTATAACCTATCTCTTCTATCTTCTTTGTATCTCTATAGAAATGAACCCTCTACATGGTTAGCCTTGTTGGATAGTGAGTCCTTGTTTTGGTAGTGAGCCTTTTGTAATCAGTTTTGATATTCTCTATAGTGTGAGTTAATCCTCGTCATGTTTTTTCCCTCATTGGGTTTTCCACGTAAATCTGCTCTATGTTTATGTGATGGTTTTTAGTTTCTACACTTGTACTTAATTTTTAATCATTTTAGTAGAGTTAATAATTGTGATTGATCTAAGTTTCGATGAATGTTATAAAAGTGAAATTTTATACAACTGATTCCCCCCCCCCCCCCCTCTCAGTTGTCTTGTTCAACATCCACTAACCTGGGTTGTTGGAATTTGTGCTCCCAGATGCTCTTTAGAATTGCATTTAAATACACATTTATTTCAAATTCAAATTCAACAATATTTTTTATTTTTGCAATTAAACACCATGCCGAAAGTGTATAAGTTGTAAAATGTGATAATTGTCCCCATGCCAATAAAACCATCCAAAGAAAAAACACTAAAATATAATTATTAAATCAAACCTTAATTTTGGTTGTGTAAGATAGCTCGTGCACTCGGATGCTCCTACATCAAACAATCCAAGTAGAAGAAATTTTCCATGAGTCAATACTCATGAATATTTAAAAATTTCATGCTTTTTCTAGATCCACTTTTCTTTTATATTTTTCTGAATTTTTTTCTCACCCTACTCTGAACCTTCATGTCCTTCCCTCCTTTCATTCCTCCTCTCTTTCTTTGTCGCTTGAAATTTACCTCACTATACCATTTTTCATCCCCCCACTTTATCTTATCATCTTTATCACTTTCATGCGAATTGGCTCTAAAAAATTCATGAAAATAAATTAATTGACTTTGTGCATCATTCTCACCTATTTCCTCTTCTTTCCCTTATTCCTATAGGCAAACACAATGATCAATATCTTGCTACAACTTAGCTTGTAACTTTTTTGTTGTTGCACAAAACCACCTCTCCCTCTCCATATTCTTCTTTGAATTCTTGTAAATAATAATTAGATTCAATGTCATCATTAATAAATTTAGAAAAATTATCAATCATTCCATTAATCCCCTCTTTATTTTCTGCTATAACATCATTTTCAAGATCCTCATATCATTTCAATTTAACTAAGTCATTTGTATGTGTATCAACATCAACAAGAATTTCATAAAACTTAAATTTTACCTCTTCATTTTCTATTGTAGCTTTTGTATACACCTAAAAATGGTCTGGAGAATCCGATTAATTAAATATGAATTATTTAATTAATTATCCAAAATTCCTCTACTATTTAAATAAATAGAAATATTTATTTATATAGTTCACATTTAAATTCTTCTAAATTTCTTCTATTTATCTCATCTAAATTAAATAAATAAAATTAAATACTTTGTTTAATTTAATTATCAAATCCCTATTTTATTCTATCACATCAATATTAAATTAATTAAATAAAGAACAAATGATGTATTGATTAATTGCCATATTCTTCTGTTTAATTTAATAAACAAATTCTATAATTTGTTTTATTAAATTATTTATCCCTCTTTTGCTAATTTAAATAAATAAAAAATATTTAAATTAAGACATAAGGAATATTCCATCTATATTTCATCAAAAATAAATTAGATATCCTATGTCTAATTTATGTCTAAATCATGTCAAAATTAATTGATTGAAACTTCACAAGAATATTTGGAGACAAATTGCAAATTTATCTCTCAATCCTCCTCCATCAATCCTTCCTCTTCTATTGCCTAGTGTTTTCATGGGTAGAGACAATCTCTGAATTTCTCTCAATCTCCTCCATCTCTCACCATTCAATCCTCCATATTGAATCCAAGCATCTCAATGCCTTCCCTGTGCATTTCTATAGCCAGGAAATCTATAAATACAGCCTCATTCAACCAAGAAAAGGATCCAGATTATCTAACTTATGCACTCTTACTTTGTCAGAATTCAAGCATCAAGCATTCAGCATCCAGAAATCCAGCATCCAGCATCCAGCGTTCAAGCTTTCACAATTATGGTTGCCTCTTGTAGCTTTATTTATCAATTTCCATGTCAATTCATGCTATTTTAGATTATTTATCATCTAGTATTGTCACATTTAGCTTCATATCATTGCATCAACATCATTTCATTCTTTAGATTTTCATTTTAATAGTTATAGTGTCATTTAAGTCTGAGAGCACATAGCTTAATAAATCTTTAAAGATAGGAGACAATATGACACTTTCAATAGATTATTGCTTTAAATTAGTTCAATTTATTTGTCTTTGATATAATGTCGTATTAAGAAGTGTCTTTAGTGCTTTACACCTTATTCACACTTACAATTTGGCACCCACCATGGGGCGTTAATCCCAATTTTATCATTTTTTTCTGAAAAGTGTCACGCGGGTTTTCGACGTGTTTTATTTCAACGCTTTCATCAAATACTATAGCACATCTGGGGAAAACTACGGTGCTTCCATGCTCTATTTCAGTGCTTCTGTGATACTATAGCGCATTTGTCAAAAATTTCAGCGCTTCCTTGACCTGTTTTATTGCATCGGTGATCCATTTCTAGAAAAGTTGATTTAGTGCTTCGGTGGAAAAATCTGGCACTTCGGTGCTATGTTTCAGCACTTTTGAGTTTAGCGCACTAGGTAAAAGTTATATCACTTTGGTGGATTGTTTCAATGCTTTTGTAAATTCAATCTGGATCTGACGCGACCACAGCCAAAATTTAATTTTTTTGACAGTTAGACTAAAATTTATCAATCCTAGGATAGCCACTTCTGGTTTTCTAAAATTTATCAATCCTAGGGTAGCCACTATTTGTTTTCTTAAAGAAAATTTATCAATCCTAGGATATTCATCACATTTTTGCAGTATAAGTTAAAAAGAACATCATGATTTTTGTGAAGCAACATCTTCACATAGATTAGAAAATTGTCTTTTTGGGCTTAAAACAAAACAAACTTATATGTTGTGCTTGTGGTGATTAGGTTTATGATCTCCCCTTAACTGGGTGATCAAAGCACCAGATTTATCTTTATTTCATGCCGTTTACGCTTTATTAAATCCTTTAGAAGGCCTGTTGTAGTGGGAAAAAGTACTCACCCTATGGGAGCGACCTAAGTGGGATTGCCTAAAGCCAAGGATTCCAACCCACTATAATAAAAATGCAAGTTGTTGATGAAAGTCCAACTTGATGGTAGTGAGCAAGATAACCATCCCCAAAATCTTTGTTCTAAAGATTGGGAGGTCTCCTGAGGGAGTTTATCAATTGCCGCACCGCACGGAAGCCCTATCTACGAACCATAGAGTAGTATCCTACCGAGTCAGTAACCATACATTGTCATACTCATGGTGCAAGGGGAAGGAAGAATTTTCCCCCAAGACACTCACCATATAATTTCCAAGGACCATTTGCTCAGAGGATGAGAAAGCCAACTCTGAGTATGTGCCTAGAAACGACAATAACACGGGCGCCCTCTAGGGGATGACATGGCTATGTGCGTCAACACAATTCAAGATGTGGGTTGTGAGTATAATGATGACCAATGTGTCCTTAAGTGTGAGTCTATCTGATTTGTGTACATTTGTCAAAGCAACCCATGAAAATCAATAACGACCATTCGTGGTTTTTGAACATACACAATCTATTCAGTTTAAAACAATTATTCATAATTGCTTGCTATGTTTTCATAAATTCATTAAAATCAGATTAAAGATCATCCTGAAAACATCAAGTCAAAACAGGTCAAGAAATTCATGATTTGAAAGTGGAAGTCCACCACATTTCTCAAGAGAACAATCAAAATCACCAAACCCAAAAAACCTTTCAGTTATCAGGATAATCTAAGGAGAAGACATTTTCTATATCAGATTTGAATGATATTTTTACAACATAGAACCTTCATCCATAGATATCACGATTTTATTAGGGGTCACACTTTAGATTACGCAGTAGAACCACTCTATTCACGAGCCTTCTTCCAGAGAAAAGCTCTCACACAATATCACAACCATAGTCAACGCATTCATCACTCTTATTTTTTGCAACCCATGATAGAGCATGCCACAAGGATAGATCAAACTTTACAATAGAGTCTTAAAATTCCTGGTTTAGCGCTCTAGAAAACTTGTTTCAGCACTTCGGGTCACTATTTTAGCGCTTTCATCAAATAGCACTTTCGAGCATTGTTTTAGCATTTACAGTATTTAGTTTAGTGCTTTCGTCAAATGATGCTTTCATCATCTTTTTCAGCACTTTTGAGCACTGTTTCAGTGCTTCTATCAAGAAAGCGCTTTCATCACTTTTTCCAACGCTTTCTGGTACTATTCTAGCACTTTTGTCAAGATAGTGCTTCCATTGCCTATTTGAGCACTTCGAGACTCTGTTCTAGCACTTATGTGAAATAGCACCTCTGTACTCAGTTTTAACGCTTTCAAAACAAAGAGTTCAAAAATCATACCAATCAATTTGTCTGTCATTTATCCATAGTTTTTACCAGAACACAAGTTTATTTTTATCATAATCACTGTCTAGAAACCGAAATCAGATAGGTTTATAAAAATTTCCAATCTTATCAACTGAAACAAGATCTTGCAAATCAAAACTGTCAAATCAAATACACAATCGATTACTACACTAAAGTTTCCTCATCAGGATATCATCATCCTTTATCATGAAACAAAGTATAGTAAACCAATTTTTAACATAGTCTTATCAAGAAGATCAGTCATCTTATTCAACTTTGTTAGAAATTCAATCGACATTTTTCTAGCATACAAGATCATCATTTTGGAAGAAAGAGAACAATTTTGTATGCCAATTTTCACTAGGTCCTAAAAATAGTGACTCTTAGAACAAGAACTTAAAACATCGCAAGCAATGGCAAAAGAAAATCCTTGGAACAGTCTTCACCAAAATGATAAGAATGAAATAACTCACGAGGATATTCAAACAGCCCAACAAGATCCGAAATTCCATAAATTTATGGAAAAGATCTTAGAACAAGATATGGAGAAATATCTCTTGATGTTGACTGAATCAAGGGATAAACTTCCAAAGGATTTTGACATAAATCGTCTGAAGGAAGCACCTAGAACAAGTGAGAATGAAATACTACAACCCACACAAGCAATAGATCTGGTTGCTGCTTTGACATCCCAAATGCAAATGTTACAACAACAGATACAGGATATGATGAAAGGGAGTACCAAAAGATATGCGATACAGGACATTTGTCCTTATCCTTTCGATGCAATAGTCCACCTGATACCTTTTCCTAGACACTATGAGTTTCCAAAGTATGACAAGTTCAATGGAAGAATGGATCTGATAGATCATATCCGAGAATTCAAAACAATGAGCCTTGAGTTTTCCCAAGAGGAAACTTACTTAATGAGATTACTCCCAAGGAGCTTGGGAGGATCATGTATGGAATGGTTCTCAAAATTACAACCAGGTATCAGGACTTTTGAAGAACTTGTCAATAGGTTCATCTCCTAGTATTCCTTTAACATCCAACATGATGTTACAATAAAGGATCTTTATAACCTAAAACAAAACAAAGGGGAGGTGTTCTTGTCTTTTCTACAAATATCACGATGACTGTTCACTAGATATCCTCGATCCATTCTCGAGGAAGAAAAGATGGATTTGTTCATTGACAACTTAACGGAGGAAATGAGTTACATACTTGAATTTCAATGTCCTCCCACATTCAAAAAAGTAATAGAAAATGGTCTTAAAATTGAGGAAGCACTAGTCAAAAGAGGAGTTATCAAGAATTTCAATGATAAAACAAATAACACAAGTAACTCCTCCAATCAATACTCAAGTAGTGATAAGCCAAAATTTTGGAAAAAGAATCGAAACACGACTACGAATGAAACAAAAAATGATTCCCAAAATGTCAAACCGGTTTTTAACTTGACATCATCTACTTCAAAGAATCAAAACAATGATCAAATTTTCAAGTTGAATATCATACAAAATAACGAGATCGTAGAAGCACAGTTATATCAAAAACCATCAAACCAGCAAAGGTTCACACCTTTAGGTCAAACCATGGAATCAGAAATGAAACAATTAGTCACTAGTGGTCTCATCACTATATGAGAAGCAAGGTTCTGGGATTCAAATGTCAAACCACCATGGTGGAATGACGCAGATTACTGCAACTTCCATAACAACAAAGGTCACAAAACCAACGATTTTATGGAATTGAAACACGCAGTACAAGATCTGATCGATAACAACAAAATATATGTAGGGGGACCGCAAAACACTAACGATCATTCAGCCTTCAAGGACCCTTTTCCAAACTATGACAAAGGAGCATCATTCTCTTTGAATAATAAAGGTAAGAACATCAATCATGTTTATGACAAATCAATCCTTTGTCTTTCCGAAGTAGAGAGTGATCATACCGATGATGATAACATGAATGAAAATGAAACCAATGACACTAACCCTTTGGATTTGCTACCTAGCGTACAAAACTCTGAAAATCAAATAAACGTCTTAAAAATTAGAGAACATCAAGAACATCAACCAACAAATGTAATGACTAGGGGGAAATCCAAGGTAGTGTTAAAAGGAGTTGGGTCCAAAAATGCATTTCCACCTCCATCCCATTACAATATTTTCGATGAACTTCAAAATATTCTTGCACAGATATCAATACTAGAACTCCTTAAAATATCACCATCACATAAGGAAGTTCTAGAACAAGCACTAGTTGCCACTACAGTACCAAAGAATCTAGATTTTTGCCAGTTCCAAGCTATGGTGGGACATTTGACTACCCCGCATTG
Source organism: Sequoiadendron giganteum (assembly GCA_007115665.2). NCBI lineage: Eukaryota > Viridiplantae > Streptophyta > Pinopsida > Cupressales > Cupressaceae > Sequoiadendron > Sequoiadendron giganteum. The sequence goes on along the minus strand of CM021101.1, from coordinate 66,883,811 downwards.
TCTATCATTCCCTAAACAGGATGATGTCTCACTAAACCATCCACATAATACTGCACTCCATATCGAATTCTTGATCCACAATCATCGTGTCAAGAGAGTCTTAATAGATGGGCGAGTTGGTCTGAACATTTTCACTCTCAAGTTAATCCGTGCACTAGGGTATTCCGATGATGCTATTCATGCCTAGAGAAAAATTCCTATAAAAGCATATGATGAAGAAGAAAGATCATCTAAGGGCTTAATTGTGTTACCCATCCAAGTGGGACCCATGATGAAACACATAGCATGTCAAGTATTGGAAAGAGAGTTGACTTACAACATACTCTTAGAACAACCATGGATCCATGAAATGCAGGCCATGTCTTCTACATATCATCAATGCCTAAAGTTCCTAGTAAATAGACAAGAGGTGACTATAGCTGCTGATTATAATCATCCTCAACATTGTGACACACTTAGAATCTCTCAGGATACATTTGTGCCTCACAAAAGGGAAGCTTCCAGTTTAAAATCATCAACCAGGGAAAAACGTCCAACTATCGTCACCAAGTGGGTAGAAAAGAATGATAAAGAAAAAGAAACAAGTCCTGTTGACACTTAATCAACACACAATCTAGATCCTCAAACTTCTTTATCACAAAACTTTCAAGAGAAATTCTATCTAATAGATAAGGGAATGGGGCAGTATTCTATGGAGCAATTGCTTAACCTTTCATAGTTAATGCCATCTCCTAAGACATATGGTCAACCATCTATGATCAAACCTCAAACATCATTACCTATCATAGTTCTTGAAGAAAGGTTCATAAAATCCGGCACCATAGAGGACGAATCAGACAACAAAGCAATCCTAGATTGGTTATACAAGGATGAGGAACCCTCGACATCAAATATCAGTATAAAAAATGTCAATATCAACACCGAAAAGTATGGAAAAGGAAAAGCTATCCTAGAAAAAATGGGTTATGAGGGACAAGGACCTATTGGATTAAGGAAGGATGGAATCATAGAGCCTATTCAGCCTCTCACTCTCCATTCAAAAGAAAAACTAGGACTAGGATATTTTGAAGAGCAAAAATAGGAGATGACAAAGAAAGTTGTTCAAAGAATCCTTCAGCAAGAGATAGCTCTGAAATAGATTCAAATGAATATGAGTAGGATGTGGGTTCTAATGTATCTTTCACTGATTTCAAGTTGACGTAATCCAAAAATATGCACTTACGTGTGATGAGGGACAAGGCTCTAAGTCTAGACCATTTGTAGCAGGATCACTAAATATCGATGACTCAAGTGGGGATGAACAGAGTTTGAGTGAACTTGACGATCTTGAAGAGGGTACCATCATTGATCTCGATATCCCTGATAATAACTATGATGAAATTTTTGTCCTAACCCTCACTTCCATCAACCTAAGTCAATCTGATGACTTCATGTCTTTAATCCATCCCGAACTTATTGACTCGGAATCTATTGAACCTTTGACTGTACCACAATTTGCAAACGATGATGCCATCGTGAATTTCCTATGTCATGATGAACTTGGTACAAGTTCTATCTATAATACTCATAACAACATGACATAGGAGGAGGGTGTCAAATCTTCCAGTTGCAAAAGTGAAAACAGGGAAAATAGATCTAATGGTGAAAACCATTCTATGGGAGCATTAGATCTGGAAAAGAAAAAAATAAAGAACGCATCTAACAGTGAAAACCTTTCTGAGGCACTGAAAGATGGGAGATTTGACACCCTTCTGGAACATTATCATGAGCAATCATCAGTTTTGGTGAACCAACACAGTCTGTGAACATCGACACTAAAGAAAAAGCAAAAATCCTACATCTGGCAAAATCCATGACAGATCAAGAGAGACCAGAATTCATCAATTTCTTTAAGGAAAGAAGCATCAAAATCGCTTGGTCATATTCTGATATGGCAGGCCTAGATCCAAATCTAATCATGCATCATTTGTCTTTGCCCACATGAATCAAGCTTGTCAAGTAAAAATTGAGAAAAATGCATCCCCATATCACATTAATGGTAAAGACTGAGTTAAATAAATTATTAGATGCTAGATTCATAAGGTCTATAGACTACGATGAGTGGATATCACACATTGTACCTGTCTCAAAGTAAGACAACAACATCAGGATATGTAAAAATTTAGGGGACCTGAATAAAGCATGCCCGAAGGATGATTTTTCATTACCAAATATAGACATCATTGTGGACTTGATAGTAGGGCATGCCATGTTGTCAATCATGGACGGTTTCTCTGGGTACAATCAAATAAAAACAGCTCTAGAAGATCAAGAGAAGACAACTTTTACATGTCCATGGGGAACCTTCTTCTAGAATGTCATTGTGTTTGGTCTAAAAAATGCAGGAGCCACCTATCAAAGACCAATGACAACAATATTTCATGATATGATGCACACCTTCATGGAGGATTACGTGGATGACATCTTGGAAAAGTCTTGTACTGGGGAAGGACATCTGCATATTCTAGGAAAAATCTTCACACGGCTAGAAAAATTCAATGTCAGGTTAAACCCCAAGAAATGTGTCTTTGGGGTCACATCAGCGAAACTGTTGGGATAAATTATCTTGGAAAAGGGAATTGAAGTGGATCCAGTGAAATTCAAAGTAGTAATGGATATTTCACCTCCTAATAATATCATTCAACTCAGATCACTATAGGGAAGGTTGCAATCGATCAGGAGATTTATATCCCAGCTAGTAGACAAAAGTCATCCTTTCAATAAACTATTGCATAAAAATATGGTTTTCAAATGGGATAATGGGTTGGAAACAACATTCAATCAAATAAAACAATATATAATGTCACCACCCATTCTCATGCTACCAATAGAAGGAAGACGTTTGATATTATACATTGCAATGACCGATATCTCTTTGGGGGCACTATTAGCGCAAGAGGATTATGAAGGAAAAGAGCATGCCATCTACTATATCAGTAGAACATTAAATGTATATGAAATAAATTATACTTTCATAGAGAAGTCTTGCTTGATGGTGGTATTCGCTACTCAATAGGTAAGACACTACATGCTGACTCATATAATCTGGCTAATAGCAAAAATTGATCCTTTGAAATATCTACTTAGTAAAGTTGCCTTAACAGGTAGACTGGAAAAATGGGTCATGCTCCTAAGTGAATTTGATGTCCAATATGTGGAGAGAAAGGCAATCAAGGTTCAAGGAATCACTGAATAATTAGTTGAAGCTCATCTACTAGATGATCAACCAATGACAATGGAGTTTCCGGATTCAGACATTCTAACAGTGATGCCACAATAATGGGTATTATATTTTGATAGATCGTACACACAATGAGGATGAGGAGTAGGGATTTTATTCATCAATCCCCAAGGACACACCATTCCTAAATCATACAGACTGATGTTTCAATGTATAAATAATGTAGCAGAATACGAAGCATTAATCATTGGGGTCAAAATAGCAATTCAATGGAAGATCACGGGCTTACAAGTATATGGGGACTCTCAACTAGTCATTTATCAAGTAAATGATGAGTATCAAACAAAGGATGAAAATTTGATGCCCTACAAGCAACAAATAGATGATCAAATTCTTCATCAATATCAAGTTTGATCAAATTCCAAGGGTGGAGAACAAAGTTGCAGATGCTATGGCCACAATTGCTTCATTATTACAATTTCTAGAGAAACATGGTTGTTATGAGTTTATGGTAGAACAAGTACCATGTCCTTCCCATAATAATACAGAATCTAGTACCATATGCCATCTAGAAACCATTGAAACCTCCATCTACGAAAAAACCTATTCTTACCTGAAAGACAATATCCTTCCCCTCGATCTTTCCAAGAACCCAAAATGAAGTTTTATCCGCCAATCCACCCGAAATATTTTAATTGCAAACATCCTTTATCATCAAGGTCTTGATGGTACCTTACTTCGATGTCTAGAACACAAAGAATCTGAAACGGCCTTACAAGAGGTTCACGAGGGTATTTGTGGCACTCATTCGAGTGGGATAACTCTAGCTAAGAAACTCCTCTGTTTGGGGTATTATTGGCCATGCATGGAAATAGAATCTTATCAATTTGTCAAAAAATGTTAAAAGAGTCAGGTTCATAGAAATCTGATTCATGCACCGGCTTGAGAACTGCATCTATTTACAACAACATGGCCCTTTTGTCAATGGGGTCTAGATCTGGTAGGAAAGACACATCCCTCTTTATCCAATGGACATAAGTTCATTATCATAGCAACAAAATATTTCATAAAGTGGATAGAGGCAATACCTCTTACAACCATCACTGGGAAGCATATTTCCTCGTTCATCATAAATTACATAATTTTTTGATATGGCATCCCTCCATCCATTATCATTGATAATGGACGACCATTCAAGAACCAAGATCTCCAAGAACTATGTGAAAAGTTTCATATCCAACATCATTTTTCAACACCATACTATCCTCAAGGAAATGGCAAAGCAGAGGCCTCAAACAAAATAATTCTAAAAATTCTAAAGAAGATGGTTAACGATGTTGGATGTGATTGGCATGTTTAACTCAATCTTGCACTATGGGCCTACAAAACAAGTATCAGAACACCAACAAGAGCTACACCATATGCCTTGGTATATGGATCAGAAGCCATATTACCCATAGAAGTAGAGATTTTTTCCCTTCGTGTATCACTCAGAGGAATCATTTCCAATGAGGATGATAGGATATCGAGGCTATAGGAACTGGAATTATTGGATGAGCTCATCAACAAGCTATTAATCATCTAACTACTTATCAAGAGAGAATGTCAAGGAGTTACAACCACAGGGTAAAGCTAAGGGTCTTTTAGGTTGGTGATTTGGTTCTAAAAGAGAACCCTAGGAATCAATAAGATAGGGAGAATAAAGGGAAATTTGAGCCTAACTGGCTAGGTCCTTTTGTTGTCATATTAGTGTATGGATTAGGAGCATACCAACTATCAACATCAAAAGGGGATCTGTTTGATGAACCTATCAATAGTTTTCATCTTAGAAATTTCTATACTTGAATCTCCTAGTGCATGGGTCAAACTTTTGGATAACGGTTTCCTTGATGAAAACCTGGAAAACAAGCGTCTCGGAAACAAAAAATACAAAAAAAATTATATACAAAAAGAAAGAGAAAAAGGAAAAATGAGAAAAATGTACAAAAACACAGAGTGTAATCAAAACATATTGGTGAAAACTTGGAAACAGGCGTCGTATGTGATTCAAGATCAGCTTTCCCATCTACTTATATATTATATCGGGATCATTAGTCTAGTAGTCAGTATCATCTCATATCATATCATTAGTCCTTCCATCATTGCATCCATTATCAAAATCATTTCACATGGTCAAGTCTCAGTCCAAAGCTTGGGGGCAACATCTGGATATCACTAGGGGCAACAAAAACATTGATTTCACCAAAATGGGAGAACAACAGCATGAAAATAAAAAAAACACAAAAATACAAACGCAACATCAATCATCATCATGAAAATTCATCAAACATCTGTATCATATCAAAAATCCAAAAACATGTCAAAACTTTCAGTCTAGAAAAGAGAAATCCAAAATCATTAGGTTTGTGTCAGTTGAACTACATGGTCTCTGCATGTGTAACATAGGCAAGGCTAATCTTTGATCAGCCCTTGAGACCCCTAAGATAGGTTAGTAGGTTAAATCTTTGGTCAAAATCGAAAACTCACAAAAACATTACAAAATCAGGATGGATGATCTAAAATCTGAATAATGAATGAAACACTCTAGGTAAAAAATGGATAAATTATGTTTTTGATTAATTATTATCATTTCTTTGGAGTAACTCGATGATGTATTGAACTAGAGAAACAAGGAAAAAGAATGATATTTTTATTGTCTGTTGTCTGTACGTTAATCATATAAATGTGTGAATTGTCGGGGGATGTGCTATGCAAATGTATCACCGATGATATTCAAAATTCACACACTAAAATGATTAATCTCTACCTTTTTACGCATTGAATGCTCAGGTCATCTCGGTTCAATTATACCTAGGTGCTTGTGTTCACTTGCAATATCAAAAATCATGAAATTAGTACTCAGGTCGTCATTGGTCTAACACCTACCATTGACGCTTGTACTCACTTTCAACATCCAATAAAAGCTCTATGATGATACCAAACACAAAATACTGTTAAAATGACAAGGTTGCATATAGATGCATGTTAAAATTAGATTGCATTCATAAAAATATCATTATCTGCAGAGTATTTGTTGCATAAAAGATTCCAATAAAAAATTATCTTTTCTACAATCATGACTATGTATACTTGACATAAATCCAAAAAAAAAGAAAAAAACATATAGAATTCGTCATTTCATCATTCTCATTCATGCATTTTTAAAACATCAAATAGTTATGCATTTATCATACCATATATAATTTGTCATTATATCATAAATAAATACATCATTTGTCATCCATATCAGTACATAACATTATTATCGTTTCATCAAAAACATCATTATCATCATCACATCACAATAAATACATCGTGCATTACATCATTACATTCATTACACTCATTACACTATTATCAAGTACATTTAGATCATCATACATCATCATTATTATCATTATGTTATAAATACATCCATATATCCATACATTTCATTACATAAAATAAATGCAAGTCATGACATTATCATCATTATATTATCTATACATCATCATTATCATTTATCATTTAGAATTTCATACATTACATCATACATCCATACATCAAATGTTTTGCACATGCATTCATCATAATCATCATCACGCTTAAATTAAAAAGCATTCATATAGAAACATCACATGATACATCATCAAAATAAATGCATCCATCACATAGAAATCATAAACCATCATAGGATCAAATCAACTACATCATATATATATCATCAATGTCAAGTATACAATGAAGTCTGAAGTAAAGATACATCATCCAAAAATGAGCTAACTCAAAATGTACTTCATGTCTCGAGAAAGAATGTCTCAGAATCACAGATAGCGTCTATGATCTGCTATAGCTAGAATGTGTAGGTCCAATGGGACCAGTACCACCACCACCCCCCAAAGGACCAGGATCTTTGGGATCTCCTCAAAGAGGTTGTATCACAACCTCACTGAATTTCCGGGTGCGAGTCCGACCGGATCTCGATGGGGCATAGCTAACTCTACAATCAGTAGGCACTGCATCATGATATCTCCCCCAGTAGAACTCTACCTCTCGGTCATCCCGTAGAACTTCTCTCATGTAGTCTACCACTGAGGTACCATCGGCCACTCTCTACAAAGTCTTAGTTGTCTCCTATTTCCTCTCGGAAATATGTCGAGGACTATCTCACTCGACTGTCAAGGTAGCAACCTGAGTCTGAATAGTGGCCAACTGTCCTTGTACCTGTGCTAATGCCTGAGCATGGGTATGAGCCTAGGCCTGCATCTGAGTTTGCATATGAACCAATAAACCTTGAATCTGTACCAACTATCCTTGTAGCATTTGTACCTATGTCTGGAGACCTATAATCTATCTTTGGTAGTCAACTGGTGGTACTGTCACTGCTCACCTCTTGCGAGGCCTACTGGATGATGGACCAACGCTAACTAGTCCTGCCTCTTTGCCACCTCCATCACCACCATCACTGTCATCCCCACTACTGCTGCCATCACTACCACTCTCTATGCTACTGCCTGATGGAGTATCACCCCCACTATCCTCTAAACCCTCAGTAGCATCCTCCTCTACAAGTAATGGTGTTTGCTCATCTGGAATAGTGATGTGAGGATGTGGAGTCAAAGCCAAAAATGCAGCATACTCCTCTATCACTACCACCTCTGCAATATCTCTATGCATCTCCCAAGCTAACAGTTGCAGTTCCCTGTATCCCTCTACGATGGCCTCATATGACAGACAAGCCCCCCAATCCGCTACATCACTCCGTCATCTGGCATAGTGGGCTACCCCCTATGGCATACACTGTATGATGCCATACTATTTGTAGACTTATCGTAGCCAAAATCTCTCCAACACAAAAGGTGTCCTGTCGATTAGGTACATAGAATCACATAGATATTCAAGTATTGCATCGTCCTCATCCCATTGCTCATAGTCTAGATATGGTCACCAAACAATGCTCTTTGTGTCATAAAAAAATTTCCTCCAATGCTCCAACTTACCCATCCAAGCCTGGGTAAGTCAACCTTTGTACTGAAACACATACGGTCTGCCTACTAGTCTGTCCATAACTGGAAATGGTCGAGCAATGGAAAAATTCTCCCATGCCCACACCTGTAATAGGGTCATCCCTACTGATAAACTACGTGCCCCAAGGTATACCACTGAATAAAGGTCATGGTAAAGACGTGCCAGCATACTCATCCCCCATGTGTATCTCGTACCATGTACGACCATGCTCTCTAGAATCCGGCCCCAACCCATAGAGAATCCCTTTGACCTGTGATTAGGGCAAAGGAAACCTCCAATGAATCTAGTGAGCATTGTTGGTAGTGAAGCGTATGCATCAGCAATCGTCCTCCATCAGACACTCGGACCTGCAATGTGTTGATCCTAAAACACTCTACGGAGAGCATCTCTCCCACCAGCCTCACGTGAATCATACACCACAATCTCTCCCATGAATAGAATCCAAAGAATCCGCCACACATCCTCAGGTGTGACCGTCATCTCACCATTGGGTAGATGGAAAGTGTTATGGTCACCGTGCCACCACTTGGCCAAAGCGATGAGGAGAGCCTGATTAATCCTAATCTGGGGCATGTCAAGTAAACAGGTAAGGCCGCATTGACCTATAACCTGAATCTCATCTGGAGTCAGATGAGGTATCAAATCGGTAGTCCAAGGAAATCGCTCTTGCATCTAGAGAGCACCCAGATCCTCCTACCACAATGAAAAATCTACAATTAGTGCACTATGTCAAGAAATCAAAATTCATTCTACTATCAGGTCTAATCAAACTTTGGTATGAATTTTTGATCAAAATTCATGAACAAACATCAACAAACCTCACCTATCATGAGGTTCATCAAACATTATCTAATCTCACCTATCATGAGGTTTATCAGATATGAATCATTTCCTCGCCTATCATGAGGATCATCACAAATAGGATTACTTCTCATCTATCATGAGAGGAAGTCTTATTAATCATCAAAATCAATTATCAGGGAATTTGATAATCAATCATACCAAACCGAAGAATGGACATGATCATATTTGACAAAATCAAAGTTAACTAAGTAAAAATCTACAATTCTCACATGGATGCGCTAGAACAAGCATCCAAAGCGCTAAAAATCAAAAGTGCTACTTTATCAATCAGATGTGCTAGAACAGGTTTATGAAGCACTACTTTATCCAAAGCACTATTTTAGCACTCTGATGCGCTATAACAGGCATCTGAAGTGCTACTTTACCCTAAGAGTTGTTTTACCGCATCGATGCGCTAAAACAGTCCATCAAAGCACCACTTTATCAAAGCGCTATAACAGACCATCGATGTGCTAATTTACCAAATCAAAGCACTAGAAATTTCTAGGTGCTAAAATTTGGCATCTATGCACTAATTCTAACTACCTAAATGCTAAATCATGAAAGCGCTAAACTATCTAATGAAAGCGCTAGAGAAAATAACGCAAGCGCTAAAACAGTTTATGAAAGCACTACACTAGAGTGAAAGTTCTACAGCATGACTTGGATGAGGTAAACTAGCTAAAAAAAGTTGAAAGCATTAAAAAGCAAAAAAAACAAAAATGCACAAAAAACGAGGAGGATTGTGGGTACATACCGGAGGTCCGTAGGCGGCCGGCCGCTGGTGACATCGAACGCACTCAAAACGGTGTGTGTGGTAAGGGATTGGCATCTTGCTCCAGTTGGCTGAAATATCTCTCACTGGGTGTTGAAATTCAAAAGGTACAAATGAATTAGAAAATGACCTTTTGGACTATATATAACTTCTGGAAAGGGGATTTTTGTGGGTTTTATTTTATTTTGATTAATTTTATTCAGGAAATTAATTGAAATTCATTCACAGGCTCTATTTTCCTCATCATTGTCCGGAGATAAATTATTTCTTCATCAAATCTTCATCAAATCATCATTAAATCATCAAATCATCATGAAAATTTGAAAATTCTCAAAAATCATCATATCATTAATTTATCTCCCGAGGGGGCATATTATCAGCAAACATTTGAAAATCAATATCTGGGGCATGTCTGGGGCACACTGAATTTTTTTTAATCATCGATCATGGCAGTAGCAGCAAAAAATTTCTTTGAAGCAACGCATAAACACATCACTTCAAAGAAGGGCAAAATGTTTACACGTAAAATTGGTCTGGAGAATCCGGGTGAATTAAATACGAATTATTAAATTAATTATCCTAAATTCCTCTACTGTTGAAATAAATAGAAATATTTATTTATATAGTTCACATTTAAATTCTTCTAAATTTCTTTTATTTATCTCATCTTAATTAAATAAAAAAAATTAAATACTTTGTTTAATTTAATTATCAAATCCCTATTTTATTCTATCACATCAATTTTAAATTAATTAAATAAAGAAAAAATGCTTTATTGATTAATTGCCATATTCTTCTGTTTAATTTAATAAACAAATTCTATAGTTTGTTTTATTAAATTATTTATCCTATCCCTCTTTTGCTAATTTAAATAAATAAAAAATATTTAAATTAAGGCATAAGGAATATTCCATCTATATTTCGTCAAAAATGAATTAGATATCCTATGTATAATTTATGGCTAAATCATGTCAAAATTAATTGATTGAAACTTCATGGGAAGTTTTGGAGACAAATTGCAAATTTATCTCTCAATCCTCCTCCATCAATCCTTCCTCTTCTCTTGCCTAGTGTTTTCATGGGTAGAGACAATATCCAAATTTCTCTCAATCTCCTCCATCTCTCACCATTCAATCCTCCAGATTGAATCCAAGCCTCTCAATGCCTTCCCTATGCATTTCTATAGCCAGGAAATCTATAAATACGACCTCATTCAACCAAGAAAAGGATCCAGATTATCTAACTTATACACTCTTACTCTGCAGGAATTCAAACATCAAGCATTCAACATCTATCATTCAATCTTTCACAATCATGGTTGCCTCCTGTAGCTTTTTTTATCAGTTTCCATGTCAATTCATGCTAGTTTAGATTCTTTAACATCTAGTATTATCAGATTTAGCTCCATATCATTGCATCAACATCATTATGTTCTTTATATTTTCATTTTAATAGTTATAGTGTCATTTAAATATGAGAGCACATAGCTTAATAAATCTTTAAAGATAGGAGACAATATGACACTTTCAATATATTATTGCTTTGAATTAGTTCAATTGATTTGTCTTTGATATAATGTCATATTAAGAAGTGTCTTTAGTGCTTTACACCTTATTCACACTTATAGCTTTCACTCCACTTTCTGTCATTGTTAACCATCCCTTTTTAGCTATTGCAACTCACATTAGTATGTCTTCTTCTATTTTATTCTCTGCTACCCCTTTACCCCTTTCACTTGAAACATTTTTGATGCATTCTTCTTCACATTGTTGTTCCAAATTTTGCATTGTTTCCATGTCCTCTTTAAGACAAAAGCCTGTTGCAACTTGACTATTCTCTTTCTCTACAACTTTACCCTCTTCTTCTACAAGAATCCCATCCATTACACTCATTTCCACATCCAAAAATTCACTAAATTCATTTGCAATTAATGTAATATCAAACTCTTTTTCATAAATATCACTGGAGTGACCTTTTACCTGTATGTCTTCTTGCTTCTCTACCACTTCCCTGAATATTCTTCCACAAATTATTTGTTCCACACCCTTCATGCCTTTATCTCCCGCCTTTTCTTTATCCTCTTTATTCCTTGCAATCAAGAAATCATTAGATAAAACCAATTTTTCAAAATTACCACATCCGACTATGATTGTTTTCTCCTCTTTCTTTCTCCATTCTTTCCTTATGCTTCTCTTATTTTATTCCTTCCTTTCAATTGTCATTGTGTGGGCTGCCCACATATTAGTCCTTCTACAATATTTCCATCATAGAGTTGTAATAATATATTTTTTCATCCTTCTTGCTGCTTTCTTTACCCATTCTCTTTATTTCACAAGATACTTCTAGCTCTTCTCCTTCTTCTGGATAGTATTCCACCTTTTCTTCAAAAATTTCAACTTTATACCTTTCATTAGCCATCATTCCCCTATCATGCAATATTTATCATGATTTATTTTAGCATCTTCAAGTTCTCTTTTCTACTCCATCTCTATCACATCCAATCTAGCTTCAATCTTCTTTAATTCTCCAATAGCCAATTTTGTAAACCTCTTTCTTTCCACTCTTCCATAGGTAAAATCCTCATAGGAATTCTCATGATCCATCTTGTCCTCTTATACGAAGACATCTTCAGAGACTCACAAGTCCCACTATAGTTATGATTCCTCGTAAAAGTCTCCCTCACTTCAGGGTATCAACCATCTATAGTCACAGGTCCTCCCTGCAACAAACTCTCTCTTGATTATCCTCTACCCAATAGATGGATTCTAGAAGACATACCTCTCTCTTGTGCACCTTCTACCCATCATTAACCTCTACTAGAGGATAAAGTCATAGGTCCTCTTTCATACCTGCAACAAAACTCACACTCACACATTCCAACAAACCCCAATCTGTCAGTTTTCTCTCAACACATATCCAAGAAAAATAACTTACTCACTATTGCAGCACATCCCAACCAATCTTCCTACTCTAATACCATTTTATACAGTTCAACAATTGAGAAACCAAAGAGGTTTTTCAATTTTTGTAGCTTTCCTTCACAAAATTAACACTTGAGTCAATTTTAAATAAAAACTCTGGCATAAAATATTTTATTACATTCATAGAAATACTAGAAGTCTACAAACTCAAAAAATTCATCATTACAATCCATATTGGAAGCTCCATCTGCAACTACAATCAACTATAGGAAAAACCCATATACAAACTTCCATAAGAAAAGTTCTTGAAATCACCAAAAATCTCTACAACTCCACAAACCCATCACTTTCTTCTTATCACTTCTCCCTCATTCATACAAATCTTCTCAAACAGTTTTTGGGTTTTCTGTGCCTTTTCTCCAGCTTTCTAAAACACTTTGAATATTTCAATTTCATTATTGTATGAGAAAGTTATTCCTTTTTTTGGAGATTGGTCCTCTCAGTTATGGATTTTGACCCTCTTCCACAACAATACTAGTCAACTCTCCTCCTCTCTATTATGGGTGTTGGATTCAGGAATTTAGCCCCTTAATTTTTTTCCTTAGAAATTTCAAATCTTTTCTTGAACTAGCATCCACTATCTCTTATTTGTCAAATGCGTGTTTTGGCACCCAGACTTGCCCAGAAGTGATTTTATGACAACATTTAAATCCTAGGAGTTACAACATTCCATATTTTCATTCCACTAACTTGGGACATTAGAATTTGTGCTCCCATATGCTCTTTAGAATAGCATTTAAATACACATTTCTTTTAAATTCAAATTCAACAATATTTTGATTTTTTATAATTAAACACCATGTTGAAAGTGCAGAAGGTGTAAAATGTGGCAATTGTCCCCATGCATAAAAAACCATCTAAAGAAAACACACCAAAATATGAAAATTAAATAAAAACTTACTTTTGGTTGTGCAAGATAGCCTGTGCATCTGAATGCCCTTGCATCAAAGCATTTACATTCTCTAGTTAGAAAGACACTCTCAAAGTTGAGAAAAAAGTGACTACAAAGCTACACAAAAGTATTGAAGAAATTGAAAACTATATCCAAGATATGAATGGTGTTGTCCTAAGGTCTGATGAGGGAGTAGCTACTCCAAATGTTACTATAAAATATATGAAAAAGAAGTTAGAGGATCATGAAAAGGAATACCAAGGGGTGTTAACAGATAAAGTAGTGGGGATGAGGAAAAATGTGTGGATGGTCAACTTGCAAATAAAAAATCAATAGTTGGAAGTGTTGAAACTGAAGAAAAACAACTAAAGACTACAATTAACCACTTAGAAAGGGAATTAAAAGATCAGAAAAAGATTTTACCGTCAAAACAAAAGGAGGTTAATTAATGTTGTTGAGAGAGAGATGCAATCTAAAAGAAAAAAAGTTGAGAAAATAAAGACAACAATGGAAGGTGTTTCTTATGAAGGAGGCCACATGGAGAGATTAGAAAATGAGCATTTGCAAGAATCTCAGGGTGTTCAAAAGTTGAAGGTTGATATCACACACCTCGTGGCTCAATTAGTAAATATTCACCAATAATGATCATGTAAAGCATATTCAAAGATCAAAAGTGAAACGTGTTGTTGCACAACTTGTAAAAGTTTAAATTACATGATTGGTAAATATTGAAGGTTCCTTTCATTACACTCTTATTGTGTAAATAAAATAAAAAATTAATTACATTAATACTTTTTTACAAAATTGCAAGTTGGAAAACACTAGATGTTATAAAACCTACAACCCACATATTGTTGTAAGACCCTCTACACATAATAGCCCATCTGGTTATTCACCCCTCTACTCAATTAGGTTAGAATGCATGAAATGAAAAATGAATCTGCTCTAAAAACACTTGAAAAGAAGCATACCGAAGTGAATGAGATAGATAATGTATTGAATGAAGAGATTATTCGTGCTCTTAAGAAATTGAGGAAGGTGAGTGTGTAGTATGTGCAATGGGTAAGTGCAAAAAGGATGGGGGCCAAAAAGGGGGCTTAAGTGGCCACTTTTTTTCTAAAATCAGGAAATACTGACCTTGGACATGAAATTGAGGATAGTTACACTCAAAATTTTGAGATGCAACAAAAACAAGGATCGTAGTGCTGCAAGTCTACTTTCTAAATTACTAATTTATTTTGAAAATGGTTGAATTTAAGGGGTTAAAAGGAGGGGCCCACATAAATAGGTGTTGTTTTTGTTAGAAAAACATAACATAGCAAATTTTGTGGGTACATAGCATGGTGAAAATTTTTTTAGTATTTTTAAAATCGCTTCAGTGAGAAATTAGCTAATAGTATGTAGTTTATGCATGATTTTTTTGATAATTTTTTAATGAATATTTGATTTTTAACTAATTTTCAAAGTGGACACTTCTTGAAAAATAAAATTTGATCATGCTACCCCTACAAACTTTGGAAAGTAATTGAAATTTTTTTATTTTATTTTTTATTATGTGTAGAATGGAGTCTAGTTTCTAAAAATGTAATTTATTTGAAATTTTGATGAATAGCTAATTTATAACAAAAAAAACACCAAACACTGGTTTTCTCCAAAACAAGTGACACAAACAAAATAAATTATAGATCAAAGGCTTAACATTTTCAAAAAGTGAAAAAAATTACATCATTAAATAGCTAAAAGAGAACCTAACATTACCCAGTTGTTTGATTTGTTTGACACTGAAACACATGCAATCCTGATGGTGAACATGAATCTCATTATGTGAAATATTTTAGAATTTCCAAAAACACGTCTTTGGACATTGGGAAGGCCCTCCAAGCCTTTGGGTTGGTATTCCAAGTAAAATACCAAGCCCAAGGCTTGGGGATTCCCAATGAAAGATATAACATGAGCGTGTTATAATGCACTCTCATTATTTCCTAGTTTTGACATGGTTTTTGCATTTTTGCAAGACATGTCTAGCAATACATAATGTGAGCACATTATAAATTTCTCACGTTATGTCTTGCTTTGTGTATGTTTATATATTTGTATGTTTGTATGTATGTATGATTATATTTCATGTATGTATATATGTATGTATGCATTTTTGTATGTAAGTATGTATACCTATATGTATGTATGTATCAGTGCATGTATGTATGTATGCCTATATGTTTGAATGTATGTAAGATTGTATGTACAAATGTGCATGTATGCTTGTATGTATGTAAGATTGTATGTATATAAGTATTATTCTTGTATGTATGTAAGTATCTATGTATTTATATATGTCTTTAGAGGGAGGGGGAATTTTGAGAGAGAGAGAGAGAGGGAGGGAGAGACTTGAGAGAGAGAGTGGAGAGGTAATGAGAGAGAGTCTTTAGAGAGGGAGAGGGGGTGGAAGGGAGAGACATAAGACAGAGGGATTGGGAGAGAAGGGGTTGGAGTGAGAGGTACTTAGCTAGGTAGGGTAGGAGGGAGAGAGGGAGAGAGAGGGGGGTGGGAGAGAGAGAACTAAGAGAGAGAGGGAGAGAGAGAGAGAGGGGGAGAGAGAGAGAGAGAGAAAGAGAGAGAGAGAGAGAGAGAGAGAGAGAGAGAGAGAGAGAGAGAGAGAGAGAGAGAGAGAGAGAGAGAGAGAGTTATGTAGGTAGGGTGCCAGAGGGAGATACTTGAGAGTGTGAGGGGGGTGAGAGGCAGAAAGTTGAGAGGTAGGTAGTGAGAGTGAGTTTGAGATAGGGAGTGGGAGAGAGAGAGGGAGTGTGAGATAGAGAATCGAGAGAGGGAGAGGGAGAAAGAGGGGGTGGAGTGAGAGGGATGGATAGAGAGAGGGTGGTGTGAGGGAGAGACTTGAGAAATAGGGTGGGAGAGGGAGAGGGAGAGAGAGGGAGTGATGGAGAGGTAGTGGGAGGGGGGTAAAGATAGATAGAGAGAGAGAGCGAGAGAGAGTGGTATGGATTTATTAAGCGGGAGGTACGTAGAAAGAGGGAGAGGGTAGATAGAGACAACTAGAGAGGGTAGGAGAGAGGGAGGGAGAGAGAGGTGAGATGGTTAGATAGAGAGAGAGGGATAAGGGTTGAGGGTATAGGGTTGAGGGATTAGGGTGGAGGATCTATAGGGTTGATAATTCAGGGTATTGGGTTGAGGGTATAGGGTTGAGGTATTAGGGTTGAGGGTAGAGGGTTGAAGGTTTAAGGGTTTAGGGTTTAAGGGTTTAGGGTTGAGGGTAGAGGGTTTAGGGTATAGGTTTGAGGGCATAAGGTTGAAGGATTAGGGTTGAGGGTCCAATTTTGATGCAGAATAGGGTTTTACAATGCTCCAACAAACTCAGATAACCACTTATCAAGAATCTTTAGTCATCAATCAATGGCTTCCCTTCACAATGCTCCATTCTTCTTTGTAGCCTTTCAAAAAGAGATTTTTAGGCATAACATGTGGGGAATTCATGACAATCAAAATGTAAGAACAGTTTCAAATACCCTTTTGACTCTTATGACACATATCCAAAATATGGTAGGGTTTCTTTGTATGGAGGGGCTCTAAATTTGACTGTCCTCACTCTAATTAGGCCTAATGGGGAAATTAGGCCTAGTATAAATAGGATTTTTGGTTCTAGGGTCTCTATTCCTATTCCAATGCTTACAAAACATCACATATTTTCTCCAAAAACCTATTCCCTTCCTCTCAATAAACTCCTGTATGCCCTTTCATCAAACCCTCTAGGCCACTACGGTTTTCATTGCATAAAAGACTCAAAATGCACCAGACTATGACTAAGTACTCATCCACACGTTCCAACCCAGTTCTAAGATCTTTTAAGGAGGTTAAAGACATCATCACAGGATTTAGTATAGATTTTCATGGGTTGATCATGGAGGAAACATGAGCAAATGCATTCTTCTCTGTTTTCGCAACCCTAGGCAGGATTTCAAACTAGTTTCATAAAAATGCTGATATCTCCCTTGAAACTCAATGAAAATGGACCAAATAAAAATAAAATAAAATTTAATAGTTCCCTCTACAACATAAATTCATCCTTTCATCCGTATAGTTCCCCAGGAGTTCGTACCATGTGACAAAATCCTACATGATGTAGGAAAACAAAAAGTTTTCACTATGAAATACAACAAACTGACATTAATAAATTTTACAAAACACCTAATGAGGAAAATCTCTCTGATCAGATTGTAGATAAAAATTTATATAATTTTTCTCAAATTTTTATAAATATCTAATGGTGGAAACAAAATTTATGCCATTTTCCCCAAAATAGATAACCCTAGGTACAGATTCAGGCGAGTTTTAGTAAATTTGCAATAACTTTCAAAATAATCAATGAAAAGGGACCAAACCAAATTAAAATAAAATTTAGTTCATCCCTCTATAAAAATAAAATAAAAATATTATGACCTTACCATTTTTTACTAGTCTATACCATGCAATGTAGCAACAATTTTATAGTCAGATTACATAAAAAAATGCATTAAAATATGTCTAATTGGTATTGTATTCCTCCAAAATACTCTACAAACCCTTGGATCATCTTTACAACATTTATTTATGCTATTAAAACCACATTTCAACTTCCCAACTGACCATAACTTCTTTTGTTAAGAATAATGACACTTTTACAAGATTTGTTGCATTTTGACACTTTGCAATTTTTACAATTTTTGACAACTTTTGCATTATGACTCCAAAACATTCTAAAATGGTCTAAAATGACTCCAAATGGTCTCATATGACCTTATTTTCCTAAAACAACACAAAACAAGACAAAAAATCAAACTTTGCCTCTTGTAGGCACCTGGTCCTAAGGGTGTTCCTACACCAAATGTATAGGGCAGAGGGTATAGGGGTTGAGGGTTTAGGGTTTAAGGGTTGAGGGTTGAGGGATTAAGGTTCGAGGGTTGAAAATTGAGGGTTGATGGTTTAATGTATAGATTAGAGGGTAGAGGTTAGCTATTTTAAGGGTTAGGGTTTAAGGGTGGTTTAAGGTTGAGGGTAGAGGGTTCAGGGTATAGGGTTCAGGGATTAGGGTTGACGGTCCAATGTATAGGGTAGAGGGTATAGGGGTTGAGGGATTAGGGTTTAAGGGTTGAGGGTAGAGGGTAGATGGTAGAGGTTTGAGGTTTTAAAGGTTGAGGGTTGAGGGATTAGGGTAGAGAGTTTACTTGGGTTTAAGAGTTGAGGAATTAGGGTTGAGGGTTTAGGGTTGAGGGTTTAGGGTTGAGGGTAGAGGGTATTGGGTTGAGGATAGAGGTTAGAGGGTTTAAGGGTTTACGGTTTAAGGGTTGAGGGTTGAGGGTTTAGGGTTTAGGTTTTAAGGATTGAGGGTTGAGGGTTGAGGGTTGAAGGTTTAGGGTTTAGGGTTTAGGGTTTAGGGTTTAGGGTTGAGGGATTATGGTAGAGAGGGAGGGATGGATGGGGGGAGAGATGGAGGGAGAAGTGAGATAGAGAGAAGGAGAGAAGAGGAGGGAGGGATAGATATATATTAGGGTTGATAATCCAATGTATAGGGTAGAGGGTTGAGAATTGAGGGTATAGGGTTGAGGACCTATAGGGTTGATGGTTTAGGGTATTGGATTAAAGGTATAGGGTTGAGGGATTAGGGTTGAGGGTAGAGGGAATTGGGTTGAGGGTAGAGGGTAGAGGGTGTTGGAATTTTTAACTTCAACCCACACAGATTTCCTAGAAGCTTCTATGAAATTGCCACATTCAATAATAAAAGTCCAGGAAAAGTATGGCCAACTTAATGAGAATAGAAATAAGGCTAATTCCCCTACACTTCGGACTCTGTAAAATCTAGGAGGGTATTCCCTAACATGTGCTCTTAACATACAACTTTTAAACAATTCATTTGCACACAAGTAAGCAATAGATAGATCCCCAATTATTGTTAATGGATGAAATCCTTCAAGAAATTGGCTATTCCTTGAAAAGGCTTAGGTCCAATTAATAGAGAATCATGAACTCAATTTAAATTAACTCGATAGGAAATGATTAAGTGAAATATCCTGAGGCCATAACACAAAAATACAAGAATAAAACATGATCAAAATTCCACTGCCATATCCTAAAGCATGGATTCAAAAGAGAAAACTGAACTATAGGGTAACTTTCATCCTGAACACTTAAGATCTATTATGTGTTCCATTACAATCCATAAATCTATTCCTAAGTTTATTACTTCTTTATGAATTCCATTTGTTATATTGCATGAACTTATTGCTTAACTTAAGCATCTAACCGATGCTTTGTACCAGAGCCATAGTTAAACATAACTCACAGTAAAGCACAAGTGAAGATCAATGAAGATCATCTTTGATAGACATTTCATTAATAATTCATGTAACATAACACAATAGGAGAGAAAATAAACTCCAAATATTAACGAGTTTGATACAAACATGCTTAAAAACTCCATGATTAACAAAGTTCTCCAATCCGACTCAAAACTTTAAAACCTAGATTTATAATTCATATTATCTATATCACTAGACTCCTATTTCTTGTATTTTGGATATTTCAACAGACCTCTCTCTCAGCCCAAAATTCCCTTTTATAAAACAAGGGAGCCAACAAGCTTCAGGTCGGAGAGTACACATGTCCATTTGTGATTGGACCACTAATTCTTAATTTAGTTGCAACTCAATTATGTGAGTGGAGAGCATAAGACAAGTATCATCATTAGTTGATAAAGAGGAAAGAAGACATCACTCAAAAGGCTGCTCCCTATACATCGAAGGCATGCTTAACCATTATAGTATTAACTCCACCTCAGCACCCTATACTTGGAGTTAAAAGGAGAATGCAATTTTAAAATATAATATCTAAGGCCAGACCTATATTATACATGACCAAGTTGCAATTGTTGACTATAACATTCATAATTCTAGTTCATCAGTGAACACCTTTTTCCATAATTCAAACTCCTCCTCGGAAGGCCACTGGAAAGCCACAACTTGATCAACCTTGTTTCGATAGGGAGCATACTTTACCATTATCGATGTGGCCTTTTTATCAAAGTTGTCTAAGTAAATTATAACAAAAGACAACTTTTCCAATGTATTCTCTAGCATGCGGATGTCAACATTTTTGCATATCTCATGTGTTTGAGATATCATTATATTGTTCATTTGCTCCTTCCAAACCTGCAAGGGTTTGACTTCATCCTGACTATGTAAAATATGAGGCAATGGGGTGAGGTCATTTCCATCATACACATCTTTCAGCAATTAAATTTTGGACTCCATAGGGGCAGAAAATCCTTGAAACTTCTGCTGAATAATTCCCTTGACCAATTGATATATTTCTATAACAGTTGTATATTTATCACCATGCTATTATGCCCCTATGGCCATGAATTTAAAATTCTCCATTCTAGGGCTCCATTTGTTTAGAAATGGGATGGCCAATTATTTATCCCTTGGAAATATTTTTAGTGCTTGCAACATTAGGACATAAGTTACATGAACACTTTTTAGTTTACTCTAGACCCTTCTATTTAAATTTTTCAAAATAGTGTCAACTATCACTGAATTGCTTCTCCTTGATGCATCTCGTATTTTCTTTATAATCTCCTTATATTCTTCAACCCGATGAATCAGTTTCTCCCTAGAAAGTCCCCCTCTAGGGCTACCATCCCTCTCAATAGCAATAGGCACTTGTCCCATATTATATGGAACAATAGCCAAAGACTGTGCTTGTGCAGGAGGTTGAGATTTCTCTACTGGTGGGTCAGAAATAGTGTGGCTAGAACTCTCCTACTTTTGAGACCTCATGGTATCCATGGGTTTCCTTAATAAAGCCAATTCTGTTTCTAACTCTGATACCTTTTGTTGACTCTTATTATATTCAATAATAATGTCATTATATTGGCCTCTCATAGTATCCCAGTCCTTGGTCAAATCTTCAACAGTTGCTCTAGTGAATTTGGCAACATTTATGACCATATCAGTATTTTCCAATGCTGGGGTGTCAGCAACCCTCCTCACTACCAAGTGACCACTAAAGTCAGATGGTTCTGCAACAATTTGTTTTCTAGAGCCAGTGGATAGGGACCAGATTTTCAAAGCATCCCATTCCTCACTAAAGGTTGATCCCTTGAGTGCCAATGTAGCCTCCTCTTCAGTAGCAAGAAGGGTCTTGTTATCCCTTCTTATTGTGTCAAACACGACAACATCAGAAATATCCCATTCAGGAAGTAGCAATACTCCACTTTTTTGTACCAAATCTTGGCCCTACTCTGGTGTTATTTCTTTGAATTTGTCTCTCATTTGTTCCCTAACCTTAGCTTGAATTACCTTCTTTGGGAGCTCTGGATGTAGACTTCTCTCATGTGCCACCTTCTCAGCATATAGTACAGTATGTGCTCTCCACACAAAATATTTAAAAGCACTAGTTTGAATAAAAGAGTCATCCATCATGAACTCTCTGTAGGCTTCTATCCTCAAGTCATCATTGCTTGTTATTCCTTTAATTTCATCTTTTCCTAACCTCAAAATAACTACACCTGAACCTGTTGCAATGTCAATTGGGTCTAATGGCATCTCAGTATGCATTTCATCTGGAGTCACAATAATGTCCTCATCATCATCAATAAGCCTTTCTCTATCAAATTTTTGCCTCTTTGGTGATGGTGGGAAGGCTTTCTCTGAAGACCTCAAAGGAGAATCCAAATCAATAATATTTGGCACTGACTGCCCTAAAAAAGATAGTGCAATATTTTTAACATCTTCAGCCCTACTTCCCCTTTTTCTAGAAAAAACCTTTATCTTCTTTTGGGGTTGATAAGTAGGCCTCTCTTCCAATCTTACTTCAGGGTACTCCTCAATGGTTTGTGATTTTCCCCTTTCTTCCACGACCCGTTCATATTTCAAATCCCAACCAAACTCTCAAAGTTGTCAATGGCATACATCACCTTGCTTAACTCATCTTTGGCATTAGGTATGGGATTGAAACTAGGTATTCTCTCTTGCTTCTTTTGTACCATTTTAGAGTAGGCAATGTGCATTGCCTTTCTCTCCTCTTGTAATTCCAAATCAAAAATATTCCTGATGATGTCCTCAGGATAATAGAAATTTTGGACAAAAACTCTTGTATCGTGCTTTGCCTTCATTTGAGAAATAAAACCCTCAAGATCATGATTCTCGGGGTGCATAGTCCTTAGTCTATAAGGCCCAAACAATGTGTGTAATTCTTTCCATCCTCCCTTTCCCATAAAAAAATTGGAAAATGTTGTGTACTCAGGAAAAAAAGAACCTTTGTTCTGTTCAACTAGTAGGTGTTGTTCCTGAGTGCCTCCCAACTGCCTCATAATTTCTAAAAATCCAATTCTAAGGGGGACCTCCCTTGGTAGAACCTTTGGAATGACATTGGTGCTGAAAACTTTGAAAACTCTTGTATTATGATAGGGGATATTGTCTCCCCAGTTATGCCTTATATTCAATTCAGGCCTTCTCTCCATCAGCCTCAAGAATTCATGAATTTATTTTGGGATCCTTGGGGGGTCATGAACTAGACGCCTCCTCAATTTAGACCCGAAAACATTATGAAAAGTTACATAATAAAACTTATGATCATGCATGTCAAGAATTCTAGTCCAATATTGGATAGGCATTTCAATGTTTCCTTCCTTCTTCTTTAATTCCATATCTTTTTCAAACACAGCCTGACCCCTATACAAAAACATGTGGATTAACAAGGAGTACCATTTGAATCCAACCCAATTCTTCCCCTCCTTTAGGGCTACCAGACCCATGTGCATCTTCTCTCCCAAATAAGTGGCAAAATCATATACTACATTAAAACCTGGGTGCTGGAGATTTACAGCCATATACATAATATCGGTGGGCAAGGTTTTCTTTAAGCTGAATCCTAGATTTTGACACAAATCACAAACACTCTTCTTGAAATAATTGGAGAAATAGTCCACAAGAAAAGTTTCAGGCTCATTCCTACCAATTACTACCTTCTTATGATTTTTTCCTCTTCCTGAGACAGCCAAATGAGGTATCAAAACGGATGTTCTGAACAAACCCTTAGTATTTCTATACTCTTGTCTGAAAGCTTCAAAGTCTACAGGAACCATATCCAAACTCCATTCGTACAATTTGAAAATCTCTATAATTTCTTCTTTGGTTATCTTAATCATCTACACACCAACATGTGTTTTGACAATTCAAGCCATAGGGTCATGTCTTGTAGCAATATCCTTCAAAAGATCCACATCTATATAAACATTAGGCACCACCAATTTACCCAGGTCTAACCTCCAGGGATTACACAAAGGGACAGACAAATTCCTATTCCAAAACCAACTGGAAAACAATTTCCACCCTATATATGATAATTTAGCATCTCGAATTCCACATTGCCTGTCTATCAGTCCTTCCAAGATCTGGGGCCCATAGAACATGACCTTTCCCTCCATCTTCTTATTAGTAGAGGATTCTAACAAATCAATAATATCTTGGGATAAAGACTTGGTAGTGGTTTCAAAATCAAAACTTCAGGCTTTGTGTGCCATTTATACTAGAGAAATGAAAATTCGAGCTAGGGTTTTCTTATTTTCAGAAGGAAAGCAATTACAATTTACTCCCTATTGTCTTAACAAAAAATTCTTCAATACTCAAAAATCCCCAGCAATTATCTAGACAAGCTCTAAAAGTGAATCAATTCAAACAATTCTTTAAGAATAGAACAGGAAACAATCATGCATTGCCTAGAAAGGAACCATAAAATCTTCCAAATTTTCAAGAAATGGCATACATGCTACTTACAGTTTCACTCGCAGAACAACCTGGGCATCGAAATTGAGAAATCATAAAAATAGCTTGCTTGACTCGATACCAAGCAATTCTTCCTCAGTGTAGACATACAACATAGAAATAGTAATTCTCAAATTTTAGCATTTAATTATGCAGGCAGAGTCGAACCTGACCATTACTATTCGCATCGCACAATATAAAACAGCTATAGTGCAACACCAGTTTATTTTAAATATGAGCCGTTGATCAAACGCAATGTTAGCCAAGAGAACGGTTCAGATTTAGTCAAAATAGTTTGAAAAGGCCATGTCCACCCTCCAATCACCAAATGGACCAGATATTCACCTACCGAGCACCACATCAGCACGGAATGGGCCCCACCTTTATTACCAACATAGAACATTGGATGCTACACATCACCAAATCGCACACCTCATAGCATTATTGAAACTGTAGTTTTAATTGTGCGAGGTGTGTGAGCAATGACCATGATACGTTGATATGAAAACAGTTGTCGGCATCAGCCTCCATCATCGGTCACCGAGCAAAACTAGTTCCCACCATCAAACGTGATAGATGGCAGCATCTCGCACGCCTCACACCATATGTGTGACATTAGCAGATTCCTTGTGAGGTATGTGAGCAACTGTCAAGATTAAAATCACTTCATCTGATGGCCAAGCAATCTGCACATGCAAAAAAGTTATTCATAAAGAAAGGGACCGACTAGGTGGACGGGGAAAAGACCCTTAAGGTCGAAAAAATTATTTTTGAGGTTTAATCTAAAATAATTCAATAGCCTGACACAATGACAATACAATGCAGTCATGATGAAAAAGATCGAAATGTCGGGTAAACGGGGCCAATAAGTTATGACCAAATAGGGATAAAAAACCACTTAAGTGACCGACCACCATCAATAACAAGTCAACACTCGAAAAGAAAATCGATGACCCAACCACTCAGAGTCGAGGATAAAACATACCTACAAAAGGGAAACAATTAAAAGCTCCACCAGTAGGTTTAAGGGTTAAGGGTTGATGGTTTAGGGTTGAGGGTAGAGGGTTTAGGGTATAGGTTTGAGGGTATATGGTTGAAGGATTAGGATTGAGGTTCCAATATATAGGGTAGAGGGTATAGGGGTTGAGGGTTTAGGGTTTAAGGGTTGAGGGTTGAAGGATTAAGGGTTGAGGGTTGAGATTTTAGGGTTGAAGGTTTAATGTATAGGGTAGAGGGTAGAGGGTTTAAGGGTTGAGGGTTTAAGGTTGAGGTTTGAGGGTAGAGGGTTGAGGGTATAGGGTTGAGGGATTAGGTATGAGGATCCAATTTATATGATAGATGGTATAGGGGTTGAGGGATTAGGGTTTAATGGTTGATGGTAGACGATAGAGGGTTGAGGGTTGACGGATTGGGTTATAAAGTTTACTTGGGTTTAAGCGTTTAAGGGTTGAGGGTATAGGGTTGATGGATTAGGGTTGAGGGTAGAGGGTAGAGGATTTAAGGGTTTAGGGTTTAAGGATTAAGGGTTTAGTTTTTAGGGTTGAGTGTTTAAAGGTTTAAGGGTTGAGGGTACAAGGTTGAGGGTATATGGTTGAGGGATGAGGGTAGAGAGTGAGGGACAAATGGAAGGATAGATGGAGGGAGAAGTGAGATAGAGAGAAAGAGAGAAGAGGAGGGAGGGATAGAGATATATGAGGGTTGAGAATTGTGGGTATAGGGTTGAGGACCTATAGGGTTGATGGTTTAGGGTATTGGATTGAGGGTATAGGGTTGAGGGACTAGGGTTGAGG
>CM021101.1:66731348-66857350 GCA_007115665.2 Sequoiadendron giganteum | reverse complement strand
CGGTTTAGGGTTTAGGGTTAAGGGTAGATGGGAGAGAGATAGAGGGAGTGAGTGAGAGAGAGATACCAAAGAGAGGGAGAGGGGGTATGAGGGAGAGACTTGAGAGAGATAGATAGAGGGTATATGGTTAAGGGTAGAGGGTAGAGGGTTTAAGGGTTACGGGTAGAGTGTAGAGGGTAGAGGGTTAAGGGTAGAGGGGAGAAAGAGAGGAGTGAGTGAGAGAGAGAGAGAGGGAGAAATAATTAAGAGAGGGAGATGGGGTAGGAGGGAGATACTTGAGAGATGGAGAGGGAGGGAATAGAAAAGAGATAGAGGGTAGAGGATATAGGGTTTAAGGCTTTGGGGTTTAAGGGTTTAGGGTTTAGGGTTTAGGGTTTAGGGTAGAGAGATAGAGGTAGTGAGTTAGAGAGAGAGACCTGAGAGAGGGAGAGGGGGTAGGATGGAGAGACTTGAGAGAGAGAGAGATGGAGGGGGTGGTAGAGAGATAGAGGGTAGAGGGTTTAAGGGTTTAGGGTTTAAGGGTTAAGGGTTTAGGGTGGAGGGGAGAGAGATAGAGGAAGTGAGTGAGAAAGAGAGAGACCTAAGAGAGGGAGAGGGGTAGGAGGGAGAGACTTGAGAGAGAGAGATAGGGAGGGAGTGGGAGAGAGATAGAGGGTAGAGGGTTAAGGGTAGATGGTAGAGGGTTTAAGGGTTTAAGGTTGAAGGGTTAAGCATTTAGGGTTAAGGGTTTAGGGTTTAGGGTTAAGGATAGAGGGGAGAGAGATAGAGGAATTGAGAGAGAGATAGAGAGATATGAGAGAGGGAGAGGGGGTAGGAGGGAGAGAATTAAGAGAGAGAGAGGGAGGGAGTAGGAGAGAGATATAGGGTAGAGGGTTAAGGGTAGAGGGTAGAGGGTTTAGGGTTAAGGGTAGAGGGGAGAGAGAGAAATTGGCAACCTAACTTGGTCTATTTGAAAAAATGGGTCCAAGAAATGGGGTCTCTTAGTGATTTACATCATTAGGAGACCCCATTTCTTGGACCCATTTTTTAAAACAAGCCACTATATTGCCAATTTCCAAGAAATGGCAAGCTAGTGGACCCACTAGCTTGCCAATTCGGTAAAATTGGAAACCTAACTTGGCTTATTTGAAAAAATGGGTCCAAGAAATGGGGTCTCCCAGTGATTAGACCCCATTTCTTGGACCCATTTTTTCAAACAGGCCACTACATTTCCAATTTCACTGAATTGGAAAGTTAGGATAGAGGGTTTGAGGGTAGAGGGTTTAAGGGTTTAAGGGTTAAGCGTAGAGGGTAGAGGGTTAAGGGTAGATGGGAGAGATATAGGAGTTAGTGAGAGAGATACTTGAGAGAGGGAGAGGAGGTAGGAGGGAAAGACTTGAGAGAGAGAGGAGGGAGGGAGTGGGAGAGAGATAGAGGGAGTGAGATAGAGAGAGTAGAGGGGTTTAGAGATAGGAGTGAGTGAGAGAGAGAGACTTGAGAGAGAAGGGGGTAAGAGGGAGAAACTTGAGAGAGAGAGAGTAGGAGAGAGATAGAGGGTAGAGGGTTAAGGGTTGACAGTTTAAGGGTTTACGGTTTAAGGGTTAAGGGTTTAGGGTTAAGGGTAGAGGGGAGAGAGAGAGAGTGGGAGAGAGAGAGAGAGAGTGGGAGAGAGAGAGATTAGGGTTTAGGGTTTAAAGTTTAAGGGAGTAGGGTTTAATGCATAGTATGTAGATTTTAGGGTTTAGACATAAGTGAGAGACTTATATGGCTAAGGATAGAGATTGAGAGAGAGAAAATAAACCTATAAAAAATCAAATTTCTCATAATGCGAGCGTGTTTTGAAGTAGTTGAGATGTAGCTATTTTTTAGGAGGACATAACATGCTCATGTTATAACACAAGCATGTTTTGTATTGCTCTACAAATGGTAACAAAATTAATATACCCATGATCTCTAGGCCTACATTCTGCATATTCTCCTGGTTATGCAAGTGTTCTGACAAAAATAATCTTTTTGATTCTTTTGTGAAGTGTGCATGCAATTTTTTCAGATTCCACCACCTTTTTTTGATATTTCCACCACCTTTGCATGAAATAGCAGAGTTTTCATATTGAAAGGCATAAAATATCAATTCAAGTCTCAATTCCATTCAAGACTAATATACAATTGATGTTTGGAGGGAAACAAGCTTTTGAAAAACTCAAATTATTGAGAAGTTTGAAGAAAGAGAAACAAAGGCTACATAATTAGGTAGAACTCCTCCATTCGAATCTCTTTTTTTTGGGTATGTGAAGTCTTTACACATTTTCTTTATATTTTCTTTCATCTATTTTGGCTTTCTTTGATTTTGTTAATTTGCATATTCCATGTTCATCATTATTTGTTTGTCATTATAACCTTAGCTTGTCAATGCACATTTTAAATTACATAGTTCTTTTCACTTGCCAATTACATTTTTAAACCAAATCTATTTGAGGCATTTTGTTAAGCAATTGACTTACGTTGTGTATGCTTCCACATTTTCTATAAATGTATATATGACAAAAGTTATAAGTATGTAAAACAATACATCATTTCTCAATCCTTTTCTATGGATGTGCATACCCCTCTCCAAAGCTTTCATTCTGGTATAGGCGTGGGGGATGTTGGAAAATGTAGTGGAATTTGGTTTTACACCTAGAAACTATGTATGCTTGAAATTTTCTAAATCCTTTTCATCAAATCCATTTTGTGCATATCTTGTAATCATTCTAGTCCATGAGTACATATCTCATTGAGGTATTTTGTCAAATAATTCTACCAAGTAGTTGATTGCCTTGTCTATGCTACCAAATAATTTTATCAAACAACATAGACAAGTCAATCAGTTGTTTGAAGAAATGCCTCAAAGAAATGGGGTCTCATGGTGATGTTCATTTTTTCAAATAGTTGATTGCATTGTCTATTCTGCCAAATTTTCCATACATGTCTCTACAAAATTGGAATATATACTCCTCCCACATTGATAGATCTTTGAATCTATTTTGGTTTTCATCTCTATTTCTAAATTTACCTCATCACTAAACTTACCTCATCACTAATGTTGTGATATATTTTTAATGTTTCCCTGATTAGTCTATGTACAAGGTATGGTAACCCTTCTCTCCATTATTTCAAGACTCTTTATTCAAGGCCAAGTTAGCAACATGGGGAAAGGTGCAGCCTATCATGCAATCATGGCATGCCACAAGACCACGTTTATTTAAGGCATTGGATCCAAAAATTCATGTGAGCATTGACAAGCTAGTTAGATCACTAGCTTGTTAATGTGGTAGGGTTGACAAGGTAGGGGCAGCATGAAAAAATTCCTCTAGAAATGGGGTGTCATGGTGATGTACATCTCAAAGTGATTTTCCTATGGTATCTAGTTTTCACTTGATGGAAAAAATCTCAAATGCAAGTAGTGTAAAGTTGCAAAGTGGTGCAACTTTAGTTTTGCAACTTGTGTGACCAAATTTATTGTTCCAATGCATCTGGATGGGTATGTTTATTCTAGGCATGGTCCTCTTTCACACCCAAACATGCTGAATCACTCCAAGATACATTCAACTGGCTTGATCCCTTAAGGGCCCAAAGTACAAAATGGATGCAATCTTTGACGAGTTATTACTTAGAAATTGTGATTCTTAAAAAATCTATGTCTGAGCCTATGGGATTGCATTGGGTCCCTCTACAATAATCTCTCTCATTTTTTGTTATCATGAAGTCATGTTCCCGTGGTGTCCAATTTTCACTCGATAGAAAAAGTGTCAAATTCAAGTAGTGTAAAGTTGAAAAGTGGTGCAAATTTCATTATGCAACTCGTGTGACTAAATTAATTGTTCCAATGCATCTAGATGGATATGTTTATGCTAGGTATGGTCCTTTTCCACACCCAAACATGTTGAATCACTCTGAGCTACATTCAACTAGCTTGATCCCTTAATGGTCCAAAGTGCAAAATGGTTGCAATCTATGATGGGCTATTACTCAAAAATCTTGATGCTTAAAAGCTTTTTTTTTTAGTCTAAGGGATCACATTAGACCCCTCTACAATAACCTCTCTCAATTTTTGTTATCTCGAAGTCATTTTACTGTGGTGTCTAGTTTTCACTTGATGGAAAAAGTGTCAAATGCAAGTAGTGTAAAGATGCAAAGTGGTGCAACTTTTGTTTTGCAACTCATGTGACCAAAAAAAATATTCCAATGCATCCATATGGGTACGTTTACACTAGGCATGGTCCTCTTTCTCACCCAAGCACGTCGAATCACTCTGAGCTATATTCAACTGGCTCGTTCCCTTAAGGGTCCAAAGTGCAAAATGGTTGCAATCTTTGACGGGCTATTACTCAGAAAATGTGACACTTACAAACTCTTTATTTGAGCCTACAAGATCATTTTGGGCCCCTCTACAATAACTTCTCTTGGTTTTTGTTATCTCAGATTTTTTTTCCCATGGTGTCCAATTTTCACTTAATGGATAAAGTGTCAAATGCAAGCAGCGTAAAGTTGCAAAGTGGTGCAACTTTCATTCTACAACTCATGTGACCAAACAGTCTATTCCAATGCATCTAGATGGGTACGTTTACACTAGGAATGGTCCTCTTTTTCACCCAAACATGTTGAATCACTCTGAGCTAGGTTCAACCGGCTCAATCCGTTAAGGGTCCAAAGTGCAAAATGGTTGAAATCTTTGATGGGCTATTATTCAGAAACCATGAGACTTACGAACTCCTCATCTAATCCTATGAGATTTTTTGCGACCCTCTACAATAACCTCTCTCAGTTTTTCTTATCTTAGAGTATTGTTCCCATGGTGTCCAATTTTTACTTGATGGAAAAAGTGTCAAATGCAAGCAGTGTAAAGTTGCAAAGTGGTGCAAATTTCATTCTCCAACTCTTGTGACCAAACAATATATTCCAATGCATCTGGATGGGTACATTTACACTAGGAATGGTCCTCTTTCATACTCAAACATGTTGAATCACTCTGAGCTACGTTCAACCGGCTCGATCCCTCAAGGGTCCAAATTGAAAAATGGTTGCAATCTTTGACAGGCTATTACTAAAAAACCATGATGCTTACGAACTCTTTTTCTAAGCCTATAGGATAACATTGGGCCCCTCTACAATAACCTCTCTTGGTTTTTATTATGTCAAATTCATTTTTTGGTGGTGTCCAGTTTTCACTTGATGGAAAAAGTGTCAAATGCAAGTAGTGTAAAGTTGCAAAGTGGTGCAACTTTCATTCTACAACTTGTGTGACCAAACGTACTATTCCAACACATCCTGATAGGTATTTTTTATGCTAGGCATGTTCCTCTTTCACACCCAAACATGTCGAATCACTCCAAGTTATGTTCAACCGGCCTAATCCCTTAAGGGTCCAAAGTGCAAAATGGATGCAATCTTTGGCAAGTTATTACTCAGAAATTTTGATGATTAAGAACTATTTTTTTGAGCCTATGGGATCATGTTGGGCCACTCTACAATAACCTCTCTCAATTTATTTTTTCTCAGATTTGTTTTCCCATGGTGTCCAGTTTTCACTCAATGGAAAAAGTGCCAAATGCAAGTAGTGTAAAGTTGCAAAGTGGTGCAAATTTCGTTCTGTAGCTCATGTGACCAAATTAACTATTCCAACATATCTAGAGGGGTATGTTTATGCTAGGAATGGTCCTCTTCCATACCCAAAAATGTTGAAGCACTTTGAGCTATGTTCAACTGGCTCGATCCCTTAATGGTCCAAAGAGCAAAATGGCTGCAATCTTTGACGGGATATTCCTTAGAAACCGTGATGCTTACAAACTCTTTGTCTGAGCCTAATGGATTTTATTTGGACCCTCTACAATAACCTCTCTTATTTTATTATTTTAGCTCAAATTCATTTTCCCATGGTGTCTAGTTTTCACTTGATGGAAAAAGTGTCAAATGCAAGCAGTGTAAAGTTGCAAAGTGGTACAACTTTCATTCTGCAACTCGTGTGACCAAAAAAATTATTTCAATGCATCTGGATGGGTATTTTTTTACTAGGAATGGTCCTCTTTCACACTCAAACATTTTGAACCACTCTAAGCTATGTTCAACCGGATCGATCCCTCAAGGATCCAAAGTGCAAAATAGTTGAAATCTTTGACGAGCTATTACTTGGAAATCATGATGCTTATGAACTCTTTGTCTAATCATACGAGATTGCATTGGGCCCCTCTAAAATAACCTCTCTTGGTTTTTTTTATGTCAGAGTCATTTTACCACGGTGTCCAGTTTTCACTTGATGGAAAAAGTGTCAAATGCAAGTAGTGTAAAGTTGCAAAGTGGTGCAACTTTTGTTTTGCAACTCATGTGGCCAAAAAAATTGTTCCAACACATTGGGATGGGTATTTTTATGCTAGGTATGGTCCTCTTTCATACCCAAACACAATGAATCACTTTGAGCTACATTCAACCAACTCGATCCCTTAAGGGTCTAAAGTGGAAAATGGCTGCAATCTTTGATAGGTTATTACTCAAAAACCATGACACTTACAAACTCCCCATCTAAGCCTATAGAATCACATTGGTTCCCTATACAATAAAATCTCTCAGTTTTTTTAATCTCAGAGTCATTTTCCCGTGGTGTCTAGTTTGCACATGATGGAAAAAGTATCAAATGCAAGCAGTATAAAGTTACAAAGTGATCCAAATTTCGTTATACAACTCATGTGACCAAATGAACTGTTGCAATGTGTCTGGATGGGTACTTTTATGCTAGGAATGGTCCTCTTTCACACCCAAACACGTTGAATCATTTTGAGCTACGTTCAACTGGCTTGATCCCTTATGATGGCATGCAAAACAATCGAAAAGAGAAACATTCACATGATAGTTGAGAAGTCTGAGTTTTCCACACCAAAAGCATATGATCATCCTCAACTCTAGCAATGGAAATAATTTTTTTAATTATCCTCATTTCCCTTACAAAAATATACAACCAATTGAAAATGCGTACAATGGTGGAACTTGGAAACATTTTATTTTTTCCTCAATTAACAACTTTGGTTGTGAAATTTTTTGTCATTTTCATTTGAAATGATTTGTTATGCTTAAAAATTGGAGTCTAAGAGAAACAAGTGATGCTCTCACATACATTTATTATTTGGTGTGATAAATAAAGTGGGTCACCCAAGTTCATTTCCTATACAAGAAATAATATTGCAAAAGTTGACATATACATCTTTCGACGTGTTTATACGATGATGGATAAAGAACATAACAATTCATTTTGTACTATGAGGATTATGCTATGAAAATGTTTAAAGACTATTCAAGATAATTTTTTATATGATAATGTGTCAAAAAGTTAACTACTCATCATCTACTATGAATATTACATTTTGCAAGTGTTGTGAAGATTATGTATCATTTGGTTAATTGAGTTGTTCCAATCAAAAAATTAAATATACTAGAATATTTTTATGAAACATCTCATTGAATAGCAATTGAAAATGTGTTTTTTGATTCTACATAAAGCATTTGATGGAACTCTTTGAATTAAACTGAATTGAGATATATAAGAACAAGGGAGAACTAGGAAATATAGTACTCAAGGATATTAAATAAGCCTTCTTACCAAAATTTGAAAAAGCATGATAAGCCCATGGTTGAAAATTTTGTATTGATCAAAGTGGGTACAAATTCTATATTATATAGATCATAATTCTTCTTTATCTTTAAGATCTTCTAACTTTGGCAATGGTTTCACCAAGCTGTGAAGGGTGAATTGTTTTTTATTCAGTTATGCCTATATGGGTTCATTTGCCTTATCTCTCGTTACAATTTTGGGTGGATTACTGCTTTCAAAGTATTGGGAATGCTTTGGGTAGATTTATATCCATTGATCTAATGGACATAGAAATATATCAAAGGGGTTTATTGACAATGTTTGATTGATATTTGGGGAGAGAGCATGAAAACAAGCCATTGATTATGAAAATATTAGTGTACAATATTCTGCCTAAAATATTCCTTTAAATAAATTTTCTAGTTTTTAGATTATTAGAATAATGATTGCTTAATTTTGCAAACTTGCATGGAGTTTCATGCCTATTTTCTAGTTGGCAATTTCCATTCTAGAAGGCTCGTCTCTTGATATATATATTATGCTCATTCTTAAGAAATTATCAAGTTAATAATCAGTGCATTTATTTACAGTTAATTTTTTCTTTTCAATTTGTGCAATTTTGTAATTTGTAACTCTACTAGTATTCCTAGAAATATTGAAGTTGTTTAGCATCAACTAACAAAGTCTTTTAGCATTAATCAATAAATATTCAAGAAAAACCATGAAGGACAACAATGAGAAATGTTAGGGCTAACCAATTAACAAGTATACACGTGAATAAGTCAAGAATACATGTGAATAAGTGAAGCACAAGTACTCGAATACATGTAAGCCTTGAAGTATACACATGAATACATACTATACACAAATTCATACAAAGTATATGCATGAATACAAGGAATACATATGAAAACACGTAAGTGGCAAAGTATACAATGGAATACATGTAAGTAACAAGGTATACATATAAGTTGTAAAGTATACAGCTGAATATATGTAACTCATATCTATTGAACCATGGATTTATAATACAAATATGGACACCATCGATAAAATATATTTGTATTAACCAAATAGCCATGTAGGTATACATCAATATATGTCAATATAAGTATACAATATATACAAAATAGCAATATAGGATTACTAGAATGTCATATAGGCATACAATGTCAAATATATATGCAATAAAAAATATGTAGAAAAATTCTATATAGCCATAAAACAAAGGGCTCTGGAATCAAAAGTCATTTCTCTCCATGCTCTCGAAATAAACTCTTACCCTTTGCTTGTCAGTCAGATAACAATAAGTTTGTCATTTATTCTGAGGTTTAGCAGTCCTCCTAGGGTTTAGTTCCCGGTCAAGCTTCATATGTTACAATAACAAGTAAAGACATTAATATATAGAAATTACATTATAAAAAATGATATATTAAACAAAATAATCACTTACCGCCACTAGATGATCACTCTCCTTGAGGTAAATATTCGCATGCCCATGTTGTGGCATGTTGAAGCCTTGGAGAAACCATCCAAAGATAAATTAAACTATGAATCAATTATAATGGTTTGACTTTTCACTAACTAACAGCTATAACAATGAATGCAAATTGAAATATAGTAATCTACCTCATACCTTCGTGAGAGGCACCAAGGAGCCTATAGAAAAAGAAACACCAAGCTCCATTTCCCTATGAACATGTGGAGGTGTATCCACTTCCAACATCTGAAAATAAAACAAAAAATTATTCAATCACGGAAACTACAATAGTGATGCACGTCATGGCTTATAATGTTTGAGATAATGAAAAAAAATTTGAGTACTTATTGAACTGTATACTTTTGACTATCATGCTTACTATTTTCCCTATCCATAGCTTGTTCGAAAGCACTTGTTTTAGGCTTATATCCATAGCAGCAAGGCAGTGAACCATTTGATAAAATGCTTTGGTAGACATGTACAAA
Organism: Sequoiadendron giganteum; assembly: GCA_007115665.2. Classification (NCBI taxonomy): domain Eukaryota; kingdom Viridiplantae; phylum Streptophyta; class Pinopsida; order Cupressales; family Cupressaceae; genus Sequoiadendron; species Sequoiadendron giganteum. The sequence goes on along the minus strand of CM021101.1, from coordinate 66,847,788 downwards.
AACTGTGGTAGCATAGCTCGAAGCCAATGAATTGCTTGAAAAAATACCTCTGAGAAATGCAGTCTCATGGTGAGGGAATGCCATTACAAAAAAATGTTTTGTGGCATTCCATCACCATGAGACCACATTTCTTTGAGGCATTTTTTTAAACACTTCATTGCCTTCTCAATGGTATTATGTTGGGATGGGGTGGATGGTATAGTGTGGTCTTGGTTATGAGATGGAGGGCAATCATGACATGAGTAGGGAGGGGTGGGGATATCAACAAGTGGGATAAAAGGTGGAAGGTTCTATGGATTGGTAAATTGTGGATGAGGATGAGGACCTTGAAAAGAATTTGGAGGGTGATTTTGGCTAAAGGCTTGGTTTCTATTCTTTAGGTAGTGAGTTGTTTGAAAAAACTCCTCAAAGAAATGTGGTCTCATGGTGATGGAATGGCATTCCATCACCATGAGACCACATTTCTTCAAGGAATTTTTTTAAACCACTCATTTTCTTGACTATGATATTGCTTACTATTATGGTTTGATATATTTTTTCCAAACATCCATAGTTTGTTGGAAAGCACCTAATTTAGGCTTTTAGCCATAGCAGCAAGGAAGTGAGTAGATTCATTTAAATATTTGGTATATGTGTATGGAAAATGTAGTAGGATAGAAAAGGCGGTGAGTTGTTTGGAAAAATGCATCAAGGAAATGTGGTCTCATGGTGATGGAATGGCATTCCATCACCATGAGACCACATTTGTTTGAGGAATTTTTAAAACCTACTCACTTCCTTGTCTATGCTATTGCTTATTATTATGCTTTGATAAAAATTTTCCTTGAGCATCTATAGTTTGTTGGAAAGCACCTATTTTAGGCTTTTAGCCATAGCAGCAAGGAAGTGAGTAAATTGATAAAATGCTTTGGTAGACATGTATGGAAAATGTGGTAGCATAGAAAAGGCGATGAGCTGGTTGAAAAAATGCCTCAAATAAATGTGGTCTCATGGTGATGGAATGGCATTCTATCACCACATGAGACCACATTTTTTTGAGACATTTTTTCAAACTACTCACTACCTTGTCTATGTTATTGCTTATTATTCTTCTTTGATAGATTTTTTTCCAAGAATCCATAGTTTTTCAAAAGAGCCTTTTTTTAGGCTTTTAGCCATAGTAGCAAGGAAGTGAATTGTTTGATAAAATTCATTGGTAGACATGTATGGAAAATGTGGTAGCATAAAAAAGGCGGTTAGCTATTTGAAAAAATACCTCAAAGAAATTGGGTTCCATGAGACCACATTTCTTTGAGGCATTTTTTCAAACAACTCATTTCCTTGTCTATGCTATTGCTTACTATTATTCTTTCAATTATTTCTTCCAAGCATCCATAACATAGACAAGGAAGTGAACTATTTCAAAAAAGCCTCAATAAAAAGTGGTCTCATGGAATTCCATGACAAGAAAATGAAATTGGGAGCTGATCCTAGTTATTACTTATGCTATGTGAACTAATTGCATCACTGCTTATGTTGAATTTCTAAACAACTATACTGTAGTTGAAATTTTATCATCTATCAACATCTAGTTATTAGTTATGCAATGTGAAGTAATGATTTCAGTTTGAAAGATGTGCAATGCAATGTAATCAATGATATAAATATAAACTACACAAATCTATTAAGTACAATTCATTAGTTAAACTCTTTATTCTATTACCTATGTGAAGGTTTGTACAACTCCACTAGCACTGGGAGGTGTTCCCACAAAACCACCAATATTAGATTATTCAACATCCAAAATCAGATATTAGAATACTATTCATATAACAATGCTATTGATTGGTAACTAGTTGCATACCTCAGCAGTAGATGCAGTGGAGTAATAATTAGGTGGAGGGCCAGTGTATCCAGTATCAACACTGTCACCTTGAAATTTAATTACAATCATAAAACTAAATTAGTTAATCTTGTATTTTAAAAATGAAATTTAATAAATTAAATTCAATGAACATGCTAACATTTACCTAAGTATTGATGCCAAAATCCTCATTCAAAATGTTAGTTTCCCTCACCATTTTTGTAGCTGCAGACATATCTTGTGTAGTAGCCTCCTAAGTGTTTGTGGGATCATATATACAATTCAATCTACAAACCTAACATGAATGGGGTGGAAGCCTATCACTCAAAGACTCCTCTGGAGGGCATTGCACTACAGGACTGGCATTCTGGATGATACTCTGGTTCAAAGACATGATAGACTGCAAAGTGTCTACCTCAGCACCCTCCTTCACGATGGAATGGATAATGACGTGCTCACGAGCCAACCTAGCAAGATATCATCTCACTTTCCATTAAGGATCTAGTCGTGCACCAAGTCTATCTTTTCCTAGCCCCCCACCTCTCCCCTGAAAGTCCCTCATATCAAAATAATTAGATATTTTGTTGAGGATGAACTCATAGTAGAGTTTCCTCAAGAAATATTATGGGACTTCACAATTGTTGCATGGTGGATAGTCAAAAACCATGTACCACCTATCCTAAATATAGTTCCTAATCCCTTGGTGGTGGCACCAATGGATAGGAAACCTCTTGGCATTAAGGTCAATATTTTTATTTGTGTGTGGGTCGGTGAATAATGAGCACAAATCATATTTTATATTTTTTTCATCTTTTACTTATTTACATGATAATTTATCTCCGTAAAAATTCCTAGTCGCTTGCCTCCTATTTGCCCAACCACTTAATTATTTTTTGATTGCATCTACATGTTTTGACATTTCTTTAAGTGAACTTGCAAGTGTTCTTCTTTCCATGGTTGAACTTATTGGATTCTTCTTTGCATGGTGGATAGTCAAAAACCATGTACCACCTATCCTAAATATAGTTCCTAATCCCTTGGTGGTGGAACCAATGGATAGGAAACCTCTTGGCATTAAGGTCAATATTTTTATTTGTGTGTGGGTCAGTGAATAATGAGCATAAATCATATTTTGTATTTTTTTTATCTTTTACTTATTTACATGATAATTTATCTCCGTAAAAATTCCTAGTCGCTTGCCTCCTATTTGCCCAACCACTTAATTATTTTTTGATTGCATCTACATGTTTTGACATTTCTTTAAGTGAACTTGCAAGTGTTCTTCTTTCCATGGTTGAACTTATTGGATTGTTCAAGCTCATGATTAACTCCTCAATCTATTTTTTATTGTTTTCAATTACCCCCATTAAATTTTGTTGAGTGCTAAGAGGATGTTGAGGAATTGGTGGAGGAGATTTTTATTGTGGTTGTTGAGGATTTTTTTTGGGTGCTTCTTGTAGTGATTATTCAATATTTTCAGGAGGGTTTTCAAGTTCATTAACATTTCCTACAAATTAAACAAATGAATATCAAAAACAACCTAAAACTACCAATTTAACAACAACAACAGAAAACAACCCTTACTTGTTTGACCTCCCCATCAATGTGGTGACATCCTAGCGACGAAATTGCAAAAAATTGATGAATAAAACACAAGATAACCTCCTTCCAAAATGCGAACGTGCAAAATCAGGGTTTTTCACCGCGAGTAGCAAAAAACACAGTCACAATACAAATGAATTTGTTTTCTTTTTTTGTTTTAATGTGCTTGCGTTATAATGCGAGTGCATTATAGGATCGATGTGACCAAGCCTTTGGCTCGGTCACACCAAGCCATAATGCGTGCGTGTTATAACATGCTCACATTATAGCCTATCAAATGATTTTTGAATTTTTGGCCACTTTTTGGCCCCCCATCTTTTTGCACCCACCCCAATGGGAAAATGGCAATGCAGAAGTGGATAAACTCAAGAGGTTTTCTATTGCACATGAATTTGTTAGAAACCAAGATCACCTACATGCAATCACCTATCACATGCAAAAGACATGCAAAACCAAAGAAGATGTTCTGTAAACCTCAAAGTAAAAATGAATTATTTAGAATCAATTATTACAAAGAGATCAATCCTTATGAAGGAGATCAAGAAACCCTAAAAGGGAAACCCTAAATGAAACCCTAGTGTGCACACTTAATAATTAATCAATTATTAATGTGCCTAAGTTTAGCTTAAGCAACTAAAGGAATAAGTGACTTAATTAATTAACCAGTATGATATAATTAATTAAGTATAATAACTTATTACTCTAACACCCCCCCTTAAGATGAACTTAGGGAGAAGCTAAAACACTAGAAAAAGATGCATGCAAGAAAGGATGGGTCCCAAAAACTAGGCCTGATCAAGTACCCATTTACAAATGCAAGAAAGAGGTAGAGAAGGAAAACCCAATGGGAAAAACCCACCTATAATGAGATGACATGCTGCAAAGAAGCACTAGAAGAACACCATAGAGTAACATTGGAACCGCAATCTAGCAAGCAAGGAAAGATAATTTTGTCTATAAGAAACCATATTGGAATCATAATGATGCAACAGTAGACCCGATGCCACGGAACACTTGAACACTCCAAATGGGAACAACCCTGGAATCCATAAAGAAACAGAAGATTATTGAAAGATGTATTACTGAAAACGAAGTGCAAAGATGCAAGTTGCACTCTCCCAACTGCCAAAACATCCAAGTAATCTCCAAAAAACCCAATGTACCAAATATGGATTAGTGATAAACCTAGGACAGATACAGAAAAAAGTGCATGGACAGCAACATAGAGCTCCTCAATACCTTTCCAACACCGCAAAGATAGCAAATATCGGAGATCATGGCAAAAATTTATGAGCTCGGAAGCATAAAATAAACATATGACTTCAAACAACAATAAATCTAGTAAAACAGAATAGTACTTAAAATAAACTGCATTACAGGAAAGTGCTCAGAACCAGCTTTCCGAAATTATCTTGTTTGGCCAATTTCGATACCATATGCCCAAGTTGTGCCAAAAATTAAAAAAACTGCTCTTTTAGGCAAATTAGGGCTAGGAGGGGCAAGGAGGGGTTGTACAACTGATGAGGTCATGCTGACATCAGCACTTCACTGCAAACAATTTGACGGTCGGGAGGTTGTCACCGCAAAAATCCGGTCCCTACAAAAAAAATTGGCCCTCGGTCATCCATGTGACCAGGGCGGGGGTTGGAGTTGGTCGAGCACGAAGCTCTCGATCCCCCATAGGACCCTGGCGGGGTTGTTTGGGCCCACGGGGGTTGAAGGTGGCAGGCGGTGGTGGGAAAGGGCGGCGTTGCCCGGGGGCCGCCACTCCTAGTGGCCGCCAGGTGGCATGCTAGTGGTGAAGACGATTTGCTCTGGCAGCACCAAACATTCTCCAAAAATCTGCATTTAAAAAAAAATAAAATTGAAGTTTCTACCTTGAGAAGCATGCCAAGGAGGTCGTACGACCTCCCTGGCAAATTTTGTTTGCCTTCCGAGCGAACTTCACCAAAATTGATGAAACGAAGGGTGATCTCACGATTTTGGGGCGCTGTGAACACAATGGCGACGTTCATTTGAGCCCAAAGTGTTCGAAAAAATTGGCTACCCCCAGATCTTGCAAAAACAATTCCTGTGGAAACCCTTGCACTTGAAACTCACTGAGAGGCCATATCTTTAGATCACAAATAGGTAGCGGCAGGTTTGGAGCTTTGATTCCATGTTAGAAACCAAGATCACCTACATACAATCACCTATCACATGCAAAAGACATGGAGAACCAAAGAAGATGTTCTGTAAACCTCAAAGTAAAAATGCATTATTTAGAATCAATTATTAGAAAGAGATCAATCCTTATGAAGGAGATCAAGAAACCCTAAAAGGGAAACCCTAAATGAAACCCTAGTGTGCACACTTAATAATTAATCAATTATTAATGTGCTTAAGTTTAGCTTAAGCAACTAAAAGAATAAGTGACTTAATTAATTAACCAGTATGATATAATTAATTAAGTATAATAACTTATTACTCTAATAGAATTTGTGCAGGAAAAGAAAGTGAGATGATATTATAAGTGCAGTTGACCAGATGAATTCAAAGATTCTTGAACTTCAAAATTCCAGGGAACAAATACAAGTGGAAATAGATGATAATGAAAAAGCAATATTAGATATACAAGGAAAAAAAAGAGAATAAGTTGGGGAGGAAACTTGAAAGTCTTATCTTAAAGGGTAGAATTTTTTTGTAAAGAACTTGTTCAAAGAAACATCTGCATTCTCTAATTATAAAGACACTTTCAAAGTTGAGAAAAAAATAGTTGCAAAGCAACATAAAAGTATTCAAGACATTCAAAACTCTATCCAATTTGGTATTTACATGTATATTTACATGCAGAGGGTCTTACAACAGTATGTGGGTTGCAAGTTTCATAACACCCAATATTTTCTAATATGAAATTATATATAGACATTATGAATGTAATGACAACCTTTAGTTTTATAGACAGTAAGAATGTAGTGAAGTTCACCTTCAAAATTTATAGCAACTCTTACTTATACTAAAAATTGCATTTCAAATGCTTCATATGATTGAAAATTAAATGCAAAATATAATTGCAAGATGGAAAACACAATGTGGGTTGCCATTTATTTCATTATGCACATTCAAAGCTAAGTGGTGGAGAGCACGTAGAAGAGTTCCAAGTGGGGGATACATAAAACTAACCAGATTGAGCTAAGGGGTGACTAACCAATTGAGTTGTTATGTGTAGAGGGTTTTACAACACTATGTGGGTTGCAGGTTTCATAACACCTAGTGTTTTCCAATTTCATTATATTCTTACTATCTACAAAACAAAAAAAATCTCAAGACAATCACAAAACAGACCAAATTGAGGTGAGGGGTGATTAACCAATTGGGTTGTTACTTGTAAAGGGTTTTAAAATATAATGTGGGTTGTAGGTTTTATAACACCTAGTGTTTTGCAACCTAGAATTCTATTCACAGTGTGAATTCCTTCAAAACCTTTTTTTATTTAGAGAATGCGAATGTGATGAAAGGCACGTTCAAAATTTATAACAAATCTTAGGTAGCGTAAAAATTGTCTTTCAATTTCTTCACATGATACAAATATACATGCACAGTATAATTGCATGTTGGAAAAACACAGTGGGTTGTGAGTAGATGATTTATGAAACCTCCAACCCACAAAATGTTGTAAAACCCTCTACACTTAAACCAAACGAAAACCCCTTTTTCACAAGGAAAACCCTTGGAAACCCATCAATAAATACCCATTTTTGCAATGAATACCCGTTCAATTCTTCATAAACCCTAGGCAGGATGGCAAAATGATATATATTTATGGTAGAGATATACATACTTGCTAGCTAGCTGCCCATGCCTATCACATTTGTTTTGGTAAGGAGAATGGTCACTCTACTTCGACATTTGAATGCCTGCAACTCCCTTCTGAGCTCCCCAACAACCTTCAAAATGTGAATGTCAAAAATGGTGACATTATGGGCTTTATGTGGCTTTCAAAACATGTAATTTAATTGCAAACTTGGTTATATATTCTGCATCATTTCTAGTTTCTCTAAACATTATTCCAAAATTATTTCAATTGCAAAAAATAAATGCAAGTTTGATTTCCATACTGGGTTATCAGTTATTTCATTTGGATTCCTCAAAAAGTTTTGGTGTGAGCATTAAAATGGAAAAATTAAAAAACCCTCAATAGAAAAGCATATAGAAAAATCTACATATCAAATGAAAACCCCTTTTCACAAGGAAAACCCTCAGAAACCTGTCAACGAATACCTCTTTTCACAACGAATACTCATTCAATTCTTCATAGTCCCTAGGCAGAATGGAAAAATGACATATATTTCTATCAAATGTGTTTTGGTAGGGAGAGTGGTTGCTTTGCTTAGGCCTCTGAATGCTTACAACTCCCTTTCAGACTCCTTAGCAACCTCTGAAATGTGAATGTCAAAAATGACAACATTTTGGGCTTTTTGGGCTTTCCAAAGAGAGAATTTTAAACCATGTTAGTAGTGCCATGTTTTTCCAGCGATGGGACACATGACAACACTCGAAATGACACGTGTCAAAAACATCTGTCAACATTCGTCTGTCAATCTTATCTCGCAATGATGCCATCATATGGGGGATGGGGTGTTACATTATCATTTCTATGACATGCGATGTTGTATCTCCCTGTCATTACCTCTACCGTTTGTAGTACGATTTTTCTGATTTTTATGATGGGATGCATGCTTTTATGCATGTTACATCCTCTGACATGCGTTTTTGTAGGCAGAATAGCCGCGTCCTCCACTCTATGTATTATGTTGTCTTACACATAAAGACCTGCATACTAAATACATATTGGCATGTATACTGACCATGACTATTGACTCAGACTGTGAATGCCTCCCTTGTTGACAACTAAATGCATCCAAATTTTGGTAAAGATCTCCCATTAACCATGCTTTCATTTATAGTCTAACACAAGGCTTTTGGAGGACTTTGGCAAAGTTAAGTTATACAATCTTCTTCCACCACACGTTCGACTGATGGTTTACCTTGTAGATAGCCCATCCATTAGTAAATGTTAAATAGATTGTGAACATGGTAAGACAACCAGGAAAAGCTTCAGAAAATTTGTTTGCTTCATTGGATGGGTTCTAGACCTTAAAGACTTTGGATATGTTATACTAAAATTTTAAAGTATAATATATGCCATCCAGTGATTCCAATAGAATTGTATTTTCTAGCATAATTGACGTATACCTTCAATGGGAGAATGTAGCTAAATACAATCTAGTATTTTAATTTTACCTCCAATATCAATGGGAGAATGCAGATTGGTCGATACAACTGCCCAGCCTATGCACAAAATTGTAAGGTTGATTATATTCTTATGCATGCTAATGGCTCCCATCAAAGCAAATTCAAAGACCAAACTTTTAGACTACAGATGCAACACCAGCCCCAACAACAATGCCACACTCGTTAAACAACTTTTGAACTCCGCGCTTGCATCTATGGTGAAAGAAGTTGCCCAATCTGGATTTGCTACAAAAGACGAGGTGACAGCAACAGATCCAGTTGATTCAGTATACATTGTGGAATAGTGCAGAAATGATATCTCGTCTGCCAATTGTGTGAAGTGCGTTAAATTGGTAGAGAAGCAAGTTCGCAACTGCTCCAATATGTCCGGCGGTAGAGTAAGCTACGACAGTTGTTACCTTTTTTTTATAATACTAATTTTTATGATCAATACACATCGACGACTATTACCTGTGTTTTGTGTGGTGAAGTCGACACCGCCGCTTCCAATTTATTTTTGGAAACGGGTAGAAGTTTGATAAGTGATCTTTGCACTGCAACTCCACAAATAAATGGTTATTTTTCTGCACATAGCAGACAAGGGCCGTCTAATACAACAATCTATGGACTTTCCTCCTGTGTGCTTTCCTTCCAAAGTGATTCTTGCCAAAATTGCTTGAGTATTGCTCAAGCAAACATAAATAAGTGTTTTCCTCGCTCCGAGGGATGGACTATAGATGGTGGGTGCTATTTGCAATATCATTCCAAGCCCTTTTTCCCAATCAATGTGACAATTGAGCTGGTGCCCTACTTAGCTATAGGTTAGAATTTAATTATATTCAATTGCAGAGCTTGCAAATCTATTAGCGGTTTTTTACACTTTTCCATAGAAGCAAGTTTGAATTTACAATTTCAGAAATGTAATTTCTTAAATCAATTGACGGGGACCTTTAGTCAATCACCTAAATCGCTTTTGTTTAAAATTTATGTCAGAAATTTACTTATAATTACAATGACTTTTTCACAGTTGAGGTATTTTCCATTTTGTTCGTCAGTGAAGAAGAAGGTGAGTTCTGCAATGTGGATAGTAATTGGTGTTGTGGGAGGGGTATTCCTACTTGGCCTTATAACTTGTCTCCTTATCTTCCAAAAGAAGATAATGCAACCAAGACAGAAACAAGGTAAACTCTTAAAATTATGAATTGAATATATTATAGATAAGGAAGAAAAACTCTTGCAAGTCAATTCACTATTTAACTAAAACTAATATAAAAAATATATGGAATAGTGGATATTGAAGGAGCAACAGAACTGCGTGGACCATAACTTTTTGACTTCAAGCTACTGAAAAAGGAAACTAACAATTTTGATCAAGCAAATAAGCTTGGACAAGGAGGGTTTGGTGAAGTATTTAAGGTAAATACTTGTTTATTTTTGGTCTATATGAGGCTTATGCGTTAATGTATTCAAATGATGGATTACTTGATATTTGCAGGGTACATTGAAAAATGGTAAAGTTGTGGCAGTAAAGAAGCTGACATTAGGTCATTCTACTCATGCAATCTCTAAATTTGAAAGCGAAAAAAAACTCATTTCTAATGTTCATCATATAAATCTTGTACGTTTACTTGGATGTTGCAGACAAGGCCAAGAAAGACTCATAATTTATGAGTACATTCCCAACAATAGCCTCGATAGAATATCATTTGGTTTGCTATTTCTTAACTTTTCTCTTTTGTTTCTTACATCTATTACAAGGGATATAATAGGTTTTGAAATTTTAGTGAATTATCTTACATGTAGGAAAACATAACAAACCTTTGAGTTGGAAGGAAAAATTCAACATTATCTTGGGCATTGCTCGTGGTTTGGCCTATCTCCATGAGGAATTACATATCTGTATCATCCATCGTGATATTAAATCAAGCAATATATTACTTGACAACAACTTTGAGACAAAAATAACAGATTTTGGGCTAGCAAGACTTCTTTAAATGATAAAACTTATGTTACCACAAGATTTGTAGGAACCTTGTGAAGAAACTCCTACTTTATCTATTGTTTTTCTAATTTCAAAGTTTTCAATAGAAATGTTAGTGTAATTAATATTTAATTACACTTGCATAACTTTACTTAGGTTTTTCTTAGGTAATAATTAGTTTACTTAATTAATAAGATTGATTTATTTAGTTGAGTTGTTTTTAGGTCAACATTAGGGTTGCATACATTTCTTTTATAAAGCAATTCTCTTATTGTAATTTCTAAATTTTAAATAATATAATTTGCACATTTCATGCAAAGCTTTTCTTTTTTGATGTTTTCTCTTATGTGGAAGGTGTTTAGGTTTGCATGTCTGATCTAGGGTTTCTAACATGGTATGACAAATCGCATGGGTTATAATCTGGTTTCTTAGTCTCGTTTGGCCACATTTTTTTCTTAGCTTGACACATATCAAATTCATCTTGGTTCACACTTTAGATTGAGAGCCTATGGTTAATGATCCACATCGGATCCATCTCAGTTTGAGGGACACTACATTTATGGTTAATGTTCCAGAGTCTTTATGGTACTTTTTCCCATGGAAGAGTTTCAGTCTTATTTTGACATCGGTATCGAGATTCTTTCATCATCATATCATCTACTATTGCTTTATGGATTCCAGGGTTGTGCCCGTTTGGTTTTTTCAAGTGTTCCATGGCATCAGGTCTGCTATTGCATTATTATGATTCCGATTTGTTTACTTGTAGACAAAACTATCTTTCCTTGCTTGTCAGATTGCGGTTCTAGTGCTACTCCATAGTGTTCTTCCAGTGCTTCTTTGCAACAGTCATCTCATTGTAGTGGGGGTTGTCCCACTGGGTTTTCCTTCTCTACCTCATTATTGCATTTGTACATGGGTACCTTATCTAGCCTTGTTGTTGAGACCCATTCAAGCTTTCTTGCATTCATCTTAGTTTTAGGTGCATGCTTATGTAGTCTCCCTAAGTTGCACTTATGGGGTGGTGTTAGCGTAATTAATATTTAATTACACTTGCATAACTTTACTTAATTAATAAGTAAGCTTTATTTAGTTGAGTTGTTTTTAGGTCAACATTAGGCTTGCATATATTTCTTTTATAAAGCAATTCTCTTATTGTAATTTCTGAATTCTGAATAATATAATTTGCACATTTCATGCAAAGCTTTGTTTTTTTGATGTTTTCTCTTATGTGGAAGGTGTTTAGGTTTGCATGTCTGATCTAGGGTTTCTAATAAGAAATAATACCATTTTTTTTGGATTTTGCAAAGGATACATATCTCCTAAATACGCTAGTCATGGGAAATTAATAGAGAAAGTTGACACCTACAAATTTGGTGTGGTGGTTCTTGAAATTATCAGTGGCAGAAAAAGCATTGACTTGAAGAAACTACCTCATATGCAATATCTACTTCAATGGGTATTTTAAAATTCTAATGATATTCTTTCAATCCTTTTATCCCATCGTTGTCTCCTAAAAAGCTTGATATTTTTCTTAGGTTTGGAGCCTATATGAAGATAACAAGGTTTTAGAGGTGGTGGAAATTGAAAAGGAGATGGAAGGGTATAGGGAAGAAGAGGTGTTGAGAGTAGTAAACCTTGCACTTCTATGCATACAAGATTTTCCCAATCATAGGCCATCAATGTCTAAGGTTGTGACAAAACTATTAAGTAAAGTTGAGATTGATTTTCAGAAACCTTTGCAACCAGCATTCGTAGATATGGGGTACAAAGCACGTGGAGAAAGTTCCACCTCTAATACATATTCATCTCAATAAAATGCAATGATTACAGAATCTCTTAATGCTCGTTAGCAGTGGATTTTTCTCTTGTTGGACACATCAAGACTTGCAGAAGTTCTAACTGATTTTATAGTTCTTCATTCCTATTTTCAAATAAGATTTAAACATTACAATTTATATTTTTCCTTTCTATTTTTTAATATAATGATGATCTTTTTTTAAAAGAGGTGTGGGTATGTGCAGGATCATGATGGGCCAAAAAGTGGCGATATGTAAGCCAAAAGATGGTCCATGTGGCTGACGACTTTTTTTTTACCCAAAATTGATGAAACAAAAAGGCTTTTTAGAGGAAATTCTCAGCTTTCCAGCAATATACATTATGCTTTACTTTGAATTTAATAAATTATTATTATTCATTTTCTATTAGAATTACGAATAAAGTCTTGATTGATAGGCTGATTGAAAAACATCTATAACTTTCAAATGGTATCACATTTTTTGAATCTGAAACATGAATCACATTCTATGCTTCACATACTATAGGATTAAAAAATTAAAAAATGAATTTCATGAATTTTTGACCAAGTTAAGGTGGTTAGACAGACGAGATTTTGTATTTTTTAAAAGTTGTTATAAAAAATTTATAATTAATTATTTACTTGAAAAAAAATTATAAAAAAATATGCATCACATCGCAACATGAGTCCTCTACTTATATCTAAAATATTATAAGAAAATATTATCATTTTATTATGGTTAGGGTGGTTAGCCAGACACCTACTTCTTATTTTTACCCTGAAATTTATATACTACTGCATTGAAATTTTAAATTTTCAACAAATAGATTTTAAAAAAAATAAAGGTCTAGTAGTCTAGAAACTAAATTCAATTTGCTACAAATTCTATTTTTACATTTTTTAGAAATAATACAAATAACTTATTCAAATTTTTATGTGAAGTTGTCTAACTCTGATTTTTTATCTTTTTATTGTCACTTAAGGGCCTATTTTTTCCATGATGATCCTGCACATACCTGTGTATCTCAATTTAGATGTTGGATAAATGTTGTATATTTTGTATAATGGCCATGACAATTGACAATTGACTCGTGAATGCCTATATACGTGGAGATCAAATCTCCCACTATTGGCTCATTTATAGTCTAACACAAGCTTTCAGAGGACTTGAGGGAGTTAAGTTGTAAACATGAAACGTTATCTTCCTCAACTCATGGTTATGTGTAGACCTAATTTTCTTTGTTAAAACATTGATTTTACTTGTTGGCTATGCTTGGGACGAGATTGACTTGACTTGACTAACTAAACCAAATAAATAAATTAAAAATTAATTCCATCAGCTCCCACATGGAGTAAACAAAGTCAAGTCAACAAAGATCAGCTAAATCATTATTTCCTTTCTAAAGTTAAACTTTAATCTCTTTTTCTCTCAAAATTGTAAACCATCGTTATTTTATGGTTATTGAGGACAGAGAATTATTACTACAATTTTATAATCTATTATTTTTATATTCCCATTTAGTTTGATTTTTTTAATGTTGCTTCTTTTCAAAATCAGTGTATACCTATTTTATATCAATATCACCGTTAATTATATTTTTATTAATTTTCTATTTTATTTCAATTCATTTTTATTCTTTATTTCAATATCAAATGATTTATTTGTTAACTTGATAATCGGTAAGAATATAAAATTTTCAAAACCACTTTTTTTCAATTATTTAAAACATATAATAATGAACAAAATAAATAAAATTTAAATTTAGTTTTAGTAAACAAAGTAATGAAATTAATTTAATAGTTATTCAAATCTTCATATTCACTAAAAGGTGGTAAAAAATTATCTTAGTTTTATTGGTTTAAATTTAATATTGATCATTGAATTAGGTGATGTTTAGTGATAGTCAAATTTATGTACATAGACTATAACATTTTTATAAAAAAATTGTTTGAATAGTATACATAATTTTAGAAGTTTCAATTTTTTTAACCTAAAAATTGACATAAGAGGATGGAATATGACAAGATCATTGACTGCACATGGATAATAAATGGATGATGATAAAGCAAGACTTAGAAAGTTAAAAGATGATGTGATACAAATTTCTCTATGATAAAAAGTTGGATAGGTTATAAAATATAATTTTAGTCTTGTCTAGGAATTTATATTTCCTATAAGTATTGGTAAATAGTTTTTTCACCATAAAAAATACTAGATTTTTTCAATGGACAACAACAAAATGCTCCCAAAATTGGAGAAATTGTTATGATATAAACAGTTCTTCTTTTCTTTTGAGAGGCGTAGGTCCTTGTGTGATAAAATTCAAATTTTAAAGGGTAATGTTTTTAATCAAAAATTAGGAAAGGAAAAAACCGCAACATGGAATCAAATAACATTGAAAGAAATAATTGAATAGTAATGATTCAAATTTGGTTATTTCAAAAATCTAAGTATACATGTATGATAAACTATAAATTTAACTTCAAAATAGTAATCAGCTTACAAAATAATATACTATTTCAAGACTCATTTTTCCAATGCAACACAAAATAATTGAATACTAAAAATAATTATTGCACACATAAGAAAAATAACTTTAGAATTAAAAAAGAAAACACATAGACTAACACAATTGATTCTTTATTTTAGAAACTAACAATTTTACACATTTTCCAACTCCCATGTTAGAAAAACTAACCTCTTTTTCTTCCCCATCCCCCTTACAAGGCATAAATTTTTCAAGCCAATGGATGAGGACACAATGAGTTTTCCCTCTAAACGAAAACATCACAATGAAATAAAACTGAAGAGTCATCAACTATCTCTTTGTATCCTACACTTCCTATCTAGTTTTCTTCGAAACAAAAGTAAATTATATAAAAATTGAATATCTTTTCAGAAACAACTTCAAGAAACTACTTCCAACCTATATCTGCATATGACAATACTTTACATTTGTAATAGTATTAACATATCCAAGGAGGTCCATATACTTAATGTCTCTCCTCTATTTGTATTAGTTAATTTAAAAGAACCACTAGTATTTTTTCTCCCATAGAATCAATAAATTGAACATACTTGGAACCTATATTTATTGATTCCAAATCAATAGCTAACCTAAGAATTTTTTTTGAATAATATAGAGGTTGCAATATTTTGATCAACACTTCATTTTCTCTCTCTACATTCATTTGAAGGTAGAAAGAGTACCTAATAAATAACAAATGTATTGAATATTCAAGTTCTATTTTATTTTTTCAGCTACAATAGCCATGACAAATACTAAGAAATTTTCTTGCAAGTTTCTTAAAAATATTTCCATATAGGCATGTTGAATTACAACATCCAAAAGGCCAAGAGCTATCTTTGAGGAGTATGACATGTTGATTTAGTAGTAGGATCAATTTTTTGATATTGAAAATAATATGTGATCTAGTTGTTTTTATGCATTACATTCTCATGGTTAGCTCTCACAATACCTAAGAGATACTTAGGAGAGAAAACTAGGCTTCTTATGAAGGTACCTACAAATAACATGCTTTAGAGGGTGACATCTTTGAAGCAATTAATTTCCTTCTTGATTATAAATAGCTCTACATTTCCAAAGTTTCTAAGGTTCCATGCCCATCAATAGCTCTACATTTAAAATCCATCAAATCAAATAGAAAAAAAATATTATTTGTATAGCCATAAATGATTGTGTTGCAAGGTGCGTTTTTTTGATAGTAGGATGTTCATGAGAAACATTGGATGGTGTAGTAGAAACATTAGAATAGTGATCTCTTTGTACTAATGATGATATATTCACATAATTCTCAGTCTGAGTGCCTATTGTATTTTTCAAAATCTCTATAACATGTTTTGCAATTCTCAAGTCGTGTATTGTAGCACCCTAGGTTGTGATGTAGCCAAAAAATTCACAACATATAAATTAAAACTATTAAATAAAAAACCAAACACAAAAACTCAAAATACTTCTGAAAATTCCTCCTTATTTCTCATTCCATCCTCCCAAAACTAAAAGCAAACATCCCTTCAAGTACAAATCTAAAAAATCACCTTTTTTGACAATTTTTCGTAAAATCCAAAATTACCTTTTTCGGCAATTTTTCGTAAAAGTCCAAAAATTACTTGTTTTCATAGTTTTTAATAGTTTTCTTAACTTGTCCCTTTTTTGGTAATTTTTCATGCTTTAACAACTTTCTTAACACCTTTTTTTGGGCAATTTTTCATGCTTATCTATATAGCCTATGAAAGTTGCCAATTATTTGAAACTAATTAAAATGACACTAATTGTCAAATTAATAATTTAATTATGCACAAGAGTTTGAAATTAAATTAAAAAACAAATTGAATGAATTGCTCGATTGGACTCCTAGGTAAAAACTTATGACCTCCAGTCCAATTCCTACATCAGGTTGTCTTTAAAGGAGTATTCTAGTATATTTTAATCTCCTTTTCATTTGTGAAAATATCCAAGAAGAAAAACTTTCTATATTTCTTCTTTGAAGTTCTCTACAAAGTAACCTTAGTGGTTTTATCAAATGCATTGAAAGGTGGTTTCATAAGAAGTCCTAATTCTAGGGTCTCAAGATCATTTCCAAACACTAAACCACATTTGTTTCCAAATGTATGCCTCAACAATACATCTTGCAAATCAATAGGTTTATGAAGCTTATGAGCCTCTACCAAAATATGCCATAGTACTCCCTTGATTGACCTATTGATAACCATGGAGTTCCTTAGTGCTCTTATTATAAACAAGATAATTTTGTAGTATTTCTCACACCAAGTAGAATCTCAACTCATCACATTTTGATACTCTACCTTTATAATTATTTCTCATGTTTTCCATGATGAGTATCTACTTATCTCGAAGATTGAGTTTATGTTATCCCTTAACACAAAATTCTTCATTGTTACTACTTTTTGATAAGATATTTCAATATATTAGTTAGTGCAAGATCATGGGGGTCCAAACTAGGCCCTTAAGTGGTAATGATAATTCAAAATAATAGAATTCAGAAACTTTACGTAAAAATTTGAATAGGTTATTAACATAATTTGAAAAACATGTAAGAACAAAATTTGTAGCAAATTGAATGTAGTTTCTAAGATACTAGTCCTTTTTGCAAAAAAATAAATCTATTTGGTGAAAATTTAAAATTTCAATGTAGTGGTACTAAATTTTCAAGAAAAAATAAAAAGCAAGTGTATGTCTGACCAACCTAAGTACAAGAAAAAATTAATGTTTTTCTTTGAAACTTTCAATATAAGTAGAGGACACATGTCCAGATGTGCCACAATTTTTTTTGTAATTTTTTTGCAAGTAAATAATAAAAAAAATAGTTATGATTTTTTTATTAGAAATTTTTTAAAATATTAAAACTTCTTTATCTGACCACCATAACTTGGTAAAAAAAAAATATATTTTTATCCTACAATATGGGAAGCATAGAATGTGTCACATCTTTCATATTTGAAAAATGTGAAATTGTTTGAGAATTATAGATGTTTTTCAATCAGCCTATCAATTAAGACATTAGTCATAATGCATGTAAGAAATTAATAATAATTATCTATCAAATTCAAAATAAGGAATATCTTATATTTGTGGAAAGCTAAAAAAAAATTCAATAAAACCTTTTTGTTTTGTCAAATTTGGATAAAAACATTCATTAGCCATTTTTTTGTCATATCACCACTTTTTGGACCCACATGATTCTACACTCACCCATTATTTCATTTGATGATCAGAGATTTAAAATAGCTTGATAGAAGCTTAAATAAATATTAATACACACTTTTGGTAAGGAAATCAAAATAATTTGACAGCACTAAATTGCTACCTTTTATATCTAGCATAATGGAACTTGCTAGTTAGTAGATCCATGTGGATCATAAGTGATTTTACATCCTTGTGAGAGAATCATTTTGTAATACAACAAATTTCATGGATGAAGTTTGGTTTTGAGAAAATTTAAGGCTAAAGTCTCTTTGCCTTACTGAATCAAATCCCTTTAGTACTAACCTTGTGTTTTTTTGTGCATCTTTTTGTGTGTCTTCTTCATGTTCACGTTGTTTGTATCATGTTTGTGTTTATTTTGTTGTTATTTATATTTTATTGTTGAACACAAAAAATACTTAGAGGGGGCATGAATCAGTATTCCTTTAAACCAATTAAGCATAAACCATCCAATTGCAATAGTAAAAGAAAACATGAAACATCCACAAGATCGCATAACACATGAATGCTAGTATTTTTACGTGGAAAGCTCAAAAATGGAAAAACCATGGTGAGTGTTAGCTCCCAATAGATTATATCTTGATATAGTATATTACAAAAAGGCTCATTGCTCGGTGGACTCACTATGCAAGTGAACTCACTACCCATAGAGAAAGAGAAGGAACAAAGAACGGGTGGCTATACAACCTATTTAAACTAATACAATAGCATCTATCATATGTTGGATTACAGTTCCAATGAAGTACAAAATGATCTTCATGGTGATATGAATCAATATTTTTCTCAGGTCATAATCTACTCAATTCTACATCACACACATGTAGGTGGAACACCATACATGTCATATATGTCGATCATTACTCACATAACATATGTTTTCTCTTCTTCATCTATCATCAACCTCAACTATATATATAACTTTGAAGTCAATCTCATATGTATATCCATTTGAACAAGTGTAACTTCAATTAGGTTGGTCTAATTAGAAGTAACACCAAAAATTAAGCATCTCATCCTCAAAACATTTTATCCATATTTTGCACCTTAATTCAAAATTCAAATTATATTAAGATAGGTCGGCATTGACCTAATATAAATCCCACATAAGATAAAGTTACTTTCTTATTCTTTCCAAAACATCAAATGTGTTAGGTCAGCCCAAAAATAAGACCTAAATACAAAACCTTCATGTGTACATACAATTTGCCAAATGTGTGCTTCAAAACTCAATCTATACTCGAATTCCCATTTAGTTGACATCTATTATATTTTCTTCATCATCATAGAACAAAATAATTATTTTTGAAGAAATGTGGAATCTCCCACACTGATACATTGTAAAAAAATAGCTATGTTATATAGGGCTAAACACTTTCATACATATCTTTCGAGAAAATTCATATAAAGTCAAAAAATCTTGAATATATAGCTGCACCTAATGATCTCAAAACTATATCAAAAATCATAGATTGATATCTTCACATTTGGTGGAGTGTGGACCCAAAAACTGACACACTGAACCACAACAGTACGAGAGGAAATACTTAGCCAATTTCTTGTATAACCATATTTTCTCGACCAACTTTCTTTTTACATATTTTTAAATATCCAATATACTGAGAGGGGGGGTGAATCAGTATATTTTTTAACTTATTGAACAAATACCATCCAATCAATCCAAAGAATATGACAATTAAGATAAGAAGAATCATCAACAAAACATGAAACACAGAGCACAAGAGACACCAAAATTTTTACGTGGAAAACCCAAAGTGGGAAATACCACAGTGAGGATTAACTCACAATATAGTATAACCGATTATAAGATATTACAAAAGGATGGCTTATTGCCAAGACCCGCTGTCCAAAAATGGGAGACTCACTTCCTACAAATATGAAGTAACAAAAATGGCTAACCATCAAAATTGAATTGATGAGAGTACACCTCAAGTGCATATTCAATTCCTTTGTAATTCAAGAAAATTTGCATGCCAACAGATCACACTTCGTTGAGTGATTCCACAATAGTGGTTTACACTTTCTGGGAGATCCTGATTTTTGTTGAAATCACATATTTTTAGAAAATATAATGATTTCAGCCTTGAAAAGTTTCATTTAAAGGAATCCAATCAGAGAGGGTTTGATCAAACCACATTAGACCAAGCCCCCTTGGATAGAACCGCACTAGTTTTAAACCATACCTATAACGGGGTCTCCTTTACACCTATCAAAATGCTGATAAAAAGCCACTTTTGATTTAACTTTTGGGGGATCAAATGAATTCATTTAAAATTTATTTTTTGTAAGTATGTAGTCCTTATTATAAGCTTCCAAAAAAGTATAATTTTAATTAAATTAAATTTTATTATTATATTTATTTTTTATTTCTTTTGAATGTAGATTTTTCACTAAAAATCAAGCTCTTTGTTCTACACATGTGGAAAAATAGTAGATTATCAAAATAAAATTTTGGAAAGTATGTTTAGATTGGATATTGATGTCCTTGATCATTAAAAAAAATGAATTTTGATACATGCAAAAAAATTTATGTTGTATACAATTCGCCTATGTCTGAATTGTAATTGGTTTGACTTCGAAACTTGATTAAGGAAAAAATATATTTAATAAAACACTATGAAAATAAATGAACTGGTTAGATATCATAGTTATAAATATAAATTCAAAAAAAAATAGAATTTTATCCTTCATACAAAAAAGGTTATGTTGAATACGGTGAGCATCACTCTTTAAAAATGTTGTTTACTGATAAAAACTAGTTTTCAAAGGAGATGGAAAAAAGTGCAATCTAATTCCAAAAATTTTGAAAAAAATATATTTAGAATCTATAGACAAAGCTTCACAAATCACTAGTTTGCATCATCTTCAAATTCCTCACAGTTTAGCCACTAAAGGAGCCTAAAAGTGAAGATTTAGTTAAAAAAAATCAGTTCAGTGTCCAGTTTGCCCAAAAATTGTAAACCAGTATTTTGGGATCACCTCGCTCTTTTCACTTCCAAATATAGTCTGCTAGTATTCACTCAACACACACATACATATCCAACTCTACAAAAACATCTTGTATATATATCTGATTGCCCAAAGATAAAAATTAGGTCAGCTTGACAAACTTCTTAACATTACTTCAAACGTGTGGCATGTTATAGTTTGTTAGCATGGATTACACAAATAAAATTTAATCCATTATATCTTTATCCACTTGATAGGTTGACCAGCAATGAACCTAGTAGAAAAATTGTAAACAACAAAGTGATACCGGTGATATCCACAAACAATTGTGTTCATGATTTCTGGTCCATATATGCATTTTTCAATCACAGACCATTTCCCATAAACTAAAGTAGCAGCTATTTACTAGAGAGGATTATGGAGAAAAATATTGAACGTTGATCTTGTATTACCGGTTCAGAATACTGGATTAATGTGACTCAGTTGCAACTCATATATCATGGTGACATCAATGAAAAAAAAACTGTTAACAAGGGATATGATCTTCTTCATTCTTCCAAAAATCTCCCCCATTTTCATTGATGGCAACATGTGCCAAAAAGAATTTGCATACATCCTATGTACAAAATATACTCTTATTTCTCATTCCTCTTCTCCCCCTTTCACATCAAGGATAAAGGTCGAACAAAAAGATATGTACATAGGGCCTGGAAAGTACAAACACATAGAATCAAACTTTTGAACTCCCCTTGAGGAGTTATCTCAAGCAATAAAAATAGAAAAAATTTACTCGGAGGAGGGAGCACTTTACATTTCTTGAAGAATGCCTTGCTAGGCCACTTTTCCATCCTCCCAACTCTTCTTAGCACATACCAACAACTTGTTCAAATATTCTAAAGCAATAAAAAATTCTTCAGCTTCATCTGGAGTATTCGGAGTTAGATTGATCTTTTCCAAATTCTCAACATCATCCAAAGCATTAGCTACCAGAGCATACTCCATCCTCACGTTATCACCAAGCAAGCCAAATTTTCTAATTATCGCTTCCTTCTTCTTCTACAACATAAATAAATTTTTTGTGTGCGTAGAAATAGCATTGCAAGTTGATCTATCTCTATCCATTGATACATTATAGGTGTTGGAGACAGTGGTCAACTAGGACTCAATGGAATCCATGAGATATTTAATGCTTTGAGTGGCATCAAGCCACCTTATACAATATTCAAACACATAATTAGCTTTAGATTCACAAGCCTTCACAGCTCCAAGGCTCTTCACTACATTGGTATGTGCCTGGGCACATTTGTCATGAATCAACAACCTTTTATCATTCAGCTTCTCTTTTGTATCCTGTTTGTTTTCTCAACAAGTCTTGTGGCATGCTCCTTGAAGGAGTCCAATAAAAGCTTCAATTTATCAACTGGAGAGAGAGATGTATCTGGTGTAACATCTTGTAGGGCCTTGATAGCATCTTCAATAAGTTCAGTCCCCTTCTAATGAATTTCTGAGATTTCTCTACATAAGTCCCAATCTAGGGTTGATTTGAATCTTTAGGACTCTTCAATAAGAGTTACACATATCCTTCAGCATCATCTTCTGAGACTTCATAACCCAGAGGCTGAATCCAAATGATCTGGGGTTCAACCACTTCTATCATACACTCATCAAAAGATACATGAAATATAATCTCATTTTTATACTTTTCAACAATCTTCATTGGAATTATATCTCTCTCATTCATATTTTTCTTAAAAATAGAAAAGAATGTCATCAAGGAATTTGTTGCATTGTTCACATCACCCAAACTATGTATGTGATCAAAAATTTGATGTGCCACCGGTCGAGATGGGTCCCAATACACTGTTCCAAATTTTCTCAAAAGCATCTTAAGAAAATAGAATAACAGGCACACAATTAGAGAACCAAACTTAAATGGGCACTTCTTCTCTTTTGACATTCTCATATTTTCAAGTAGTTTTTTCCTGAGAAGCTCACATAGATCATAATTCACACCATTTACAAACATATCATAACCAATATAGATACTATGATAGAAAAAAAATTCTCTTTATTGGTGAGGTAGATTTTGTGGCCAATCATTATGGATGCATACTTCACGATTGGATTAGTTATAGGTTTTTTCGCTAGAGCCCTCTTGTCATAGGTAGCACCAGTGAGTTTTGATATTGTTTCATTTTTCACTTCCTTTAACACAGGTACTGATCCGATGTCACAAAGTCTGGTGATGACTTTGATTTCTTCCTTGGTAATCAAGTGCAATTCATGAGTCCATAAGAACTAATCATGCATTCTAATAAGAACCAAATTTACATATGGGTCATCTACTGTAGAACAAAAATTTGGTAAATTGTTCCAACAGTCCAAATTCTTCGTCACTAGATTTGAGTATTTAGGTTTTATCAAGAAATCATCATCAGTGAGTTCATTCATCCATATATTAATCATTTTGATATGATTGAATTCTTCTGACTTAACCCTAATGCACATCTTTGTATCCTCTATCAGCATAACACCATGAGGAATTGAAGAGAAAGCACCCATAGGGTCATCTTTGAAAACCTTCATTGAATATTTATTGTAGGAGAGCCTAGGTCTTTTTGTTGTTTGTATGACTACAGGAGTTTCCATTCTCTATATTTTGAGCTCTTAAAAATATTCAAGGAAGAATTTTCACAAGCTCACAGTAGCACAAAATCAAAAATACCATTTTCTTTGAAAATAGCCAAAACTAGGGTTTGCACCACTCGCACCTCAATTCGCTCTAAATCATTCGAAGTCACTCTTCACCTCTTTTGAATGCATAAGTGATCGAAATGCCTTTATGATTTTTCTTTATGGATTAATGTGATGCCCTAATTCACATTTAATGCTCTTGGAATTTTTAAATCTGCCAAATTTCCTTAGTTGTGTTGAAAAACCCTAATATGCTCTGTAAACGAGCATACAATCCTCTTTTCTTTTGGTTTATTTTTCAAAACCTCTATACACTTATTTCTTATGAATTTTCTCTGTGTCAAGAGCTGACATGCGCAAAATTAGGGGGTTCAAGAAATTTTCTACTAAAGCTCCCCCTAAGACCATGTTGGGTCTAGTTACCAAATGAATCATCTGGACCGGATGAGGGTACGGATGCATCAGTAGTCCCTGATTCTTCTTTCTTTTTCCATATCTTACTCATTTCTTGTTTAACTTATTCTTTGTCAAACTTCTTCGCAGGTTCATTCTTCTTTTCTAAAGCAAACTATTTTCCCTTTTTGCTTCTACATACCTTTGAAATATGTCCTGGTTTGTTGCAATTATAATAGACAACATTTCTTTGACTCGATTGACTTCCATTAAGCCTTGTTCTGCATTGATTTACTTTGTGCCCATATTTATTGGATGTATAGAAATAGCTATCAAAGGATTGATTCATCCTTCCTCCATTAAACCAATTCATCATCTAAGTTTGGCATTCACTAGATCTATGTCCAAACTTATTAAAGGCATAGCATTGTCCCGGGAAAGAACCAAAAAACTTATACATCCTGCTTCTACATTCAGTTGCCTTATGCCCAAACTTGTTACAATAAAAACAAGTACCATCGAAAGATGGGTACCTTTGTGCATTTGGTTGTTTGGTAGCTAGTTTCCTTCCTAGATTTATTTTCTTCTTTCCTTTGTCTTGAGACTTTTGATCATTTACTACTTTTGAGATTTCACCTGTTTCTAATCCTAATCTTCCTTTTTCTTTAGGAGTTTTTTGTCTTGCAATCAGTTCATCAAGCTTGGTAGAGCTTGTCTTAAAAATATCCTCACATACTTTTTCCTTTTCTAGTTCTATCCTAGAACATTCATCGAACTTGTTATTTATCGTTGTATTCAAGCACTCTTCAATCCCTTTGTTTTCTTCCACTTGCAGCTTCAGTCATGTAATAGTTTAATTTTCATGTTTCAGTTGATCATTGACTTATTTATGTATCTCTTTGAATATCTTTAATTGTTCTTTCAATTTCTTGACACATTCATTTGCTTCATCAAGATTATCTTCCAGATCTTTATTCTCATTTTCAGCTTTGTCAAGATCATCAAGAGCAGTCGAGAGTTTTTCATTATCCTCCATTTGTTCAATCTCCAAGATCTCCCTCAAACTATTAGACATCTCCAGAGGAACTTTGCTCTGATACCAATTGTTAAATATCCAATATACTGAGAGAGGGGGTGAATCAGTATATTCTTAAACTTATTGAAGAAATACCATCCAATCAATCCAAAGCATATGATAATTAAGATAAGAAAAATCATCAATAGAACATGAAACACAGAGCACAAGAGACACCAGGATTTTTACATGGAAAACCCAGAGTGGGAAAAACCATGGTGAGGATTAACTCACAATATAGTATAACTAGTTATAAGATATTACAAAAGGATGACCTACTGTCCAAAAATGGGCCTACAAAAATGAAGTAACAAACATGGCTAACCACCATAATTGAACTAATGAGAGTACACCTCAAGTGAAGATTCAGTTCCTTTTTAATTCAAGAAAATTCGCATGCCAACAAATCACACTTAACCCTTTTTTCTTCCACATATATTCTGTGAGTATTCACTCAACACACACACATATCCAACTCTACAAAAATATCTTGTATATATATCTGATTGCCCAAAGATAACAATCAGGTCAACTTCAAAAACTTCTTAACAATACTTCAAATGTGTGGCACGCTATAGTTTGTCAACATGGATTACACAAACAAAATTTAATCCATTATATCTTTATTTTCTTGATAGGTCAGCCAGCAATGGACCTAGTAGAAGAATTGTAAATGAAAAACTGATACTGGTGACATCCACAAAAAACTATTCTCATGCGTTCCTATCCATATATGCATTTTTCAATCACATACCATTTCCCAAAAACTAAATGATAGGGAGGTTGGAGGAATCAATCCATGATTCTTGCTCTAGGTCTTACTTGGAAGACCTCTATGGTGTCTCACTCCACCACCTTAACCTATAGGACCTATTTCTTGTTTAGGTTCCCCTGGTTCTCCTTGCTAACCCAACTACCATCACAACTCTACCTACCAAGTCAACCTTGGTGCAATGTTTTCAACTCTTCCCTTAGCACTTAATCCACCCTAAAGGCTAACCTATTCCAAAACTAGAACTAAGCTTTGCAGGGATGTGGAGGTGTTTCTAATAGGTTCAATCAGTCCCATTATGTTCTTGAGGGTTCACCCTTCTCCATTTACTGATCGCTTCCACCAAAACCCTCATTTAGGGTTTTAAGGCTACTATCCCTATGAGCCCTAATTAGGCCTCCTTCCCTGAGAAAATGAGTTAGTTCTCCAAAGTTTCCAAAGAACACACAATATTTCCTTGGGGTTCCTGGTCCATATGCCCACCACACAAATATTCTAGGGGTCTTATCCCTTAACTGTCCATACATAGCCTTAACCCTCAATTTAGCAAATTAGGCCTTTTCAAGCCCTTTTCCTGACCTCACAATAGACTATCAAGTTGTTCTCTCACCAAATGGATTGGTGGAGCTTCCTCCTCCCTACTATGTCTTTGCAAGGAACTTAGCTGCCCTCTCCACATCGTGACTTGACAGGAAATGGTCACCCCTACAAATCAATTGCTATGCACTCCTTGTCTTCCCTAGCTGGATACTTCCATGGTGCTTACAGAACTATCCAGATCTCCTAACCCTACAGTATGTACAAACATGGAGTCTAGTCACAATTCCCAAGGGGCCGTACAATATGTATAGTGGGAATGTGATCTAACCCTCCATTTTCTACAAACAACCTGTTAGATCAGCAAATGAAAGGAAGCAACTATCTAGAACAGTGCTTGAAACTGAACTAAGAATCTAAATTACTACAACACAGTGCTTAACCAACAAGTATACTACATCCTACATCACCTACAGTATCCAACTCAATCCATTAAAGCACTACTTCAATGCAAAACCATAAATTCTCACGAAAAACACCACTGTTTTCCTTGAATTCAAAAAAAATCCAAACAATGTAAATGCTTTCAACCTCCATTCCATGTTGAGGTCACCCTTAAATAGGGTCTCAAAAATAGTTAAGCTCAGTCTTAACCTCTCCTTGGCTGCTTGTGGCTTCCAGTAAGCCTTATTTTCAATATTTACAAAACTAACACCTAAAAAGGTCAAAAAGGTCTTAAGCCTTACTAGTAGCCAAAACCTCAAACCTAAGCAATGGTCAACATGACCTTTATCAACACAGCACCTGATCACAAATTCTACTAAGGAAGAAACATGAATGAACAAGATTGGGAAGAAAATTTGGCCTAGATAAATTTCCCAAACAATGACCTTTTGGACAACCTATGGTAACCTAGGTGCTCCTTCACCATTCTCCCCCCCTCTGCACAAACACTAAGGAATGTGGGGAGAGAGCAAAGACAAATCAATACCCTACTTCTTGAATTGAGCTTCATCCACCCATGTAGCCTCAGATTTTGGTTTGTCCTTCCATTTGATGAGATGTTCCATGTATTCCTTATGTCGAGTAGACTTATTCATCCTTGACTCCAAGATCCTCTCTGCTTGCAGCTTATCTTTAGTAGGTAAGGCTATGTTACTCACATCCTTTAAGATATCCCTGTTGTTCTGATCCATGTCAATGACTGTTCCCTTATACTTGATCAAATCAGCCACATTAAACACTGGTGAGATGCCTAAATCTGTAGGTACCTCCACCTTGTAGGCATTCTTTCCATATTTGGCTAACACCTTACATGGTCCCACTCTCTTCATCTGCAAATTGGTTGATGTTCCCTTCTACAACCTAGACTTGTTGAGGTGGATCATGACATAGTCTCCTAGTGTAAATTGTAGATCCTTCCTAGATAAATCCACCTTAGCTTTCAGCTTGTGAGTAGCCTTTGTAATTGTCTTTTTCACTTGCTCTTGTATCTCCTTCATGGTCTAAGAGAAATCCTTAGCCTGGCCACTCCTATGCTCCATAGCTCTTAAATCTCTAAGTTCACACACACCTCTTGGGTGCATTCCATACACTATTTCAAAGGGACTTCTACCTGTGGTCTGGTTCACACTGTTATTGTAGGCATATTCAGCTTGTGAGAGGACCATGTCCCATGTCTGTCCATTCTCCTTGGTTAGGCATATTAGAAGGTTACCTAACACCCTATTGATCACCTCACTTTTCCCATCGGTTTGAGGATGGTAGGCTGATCTAAAAGACAAATTAGTACCCAATTTGCTCCATAGAGTTTTCCAAAAATGACTCATGAACTTCACATCTCTGTCTGAGACAATGCTCAAAGGAAATCCATGGATCCTCACAATATCTTTGAAGAAAAGGTGAGCAATATAGCTAGCATCATGGGTGGTTTTTCAAGGAACAAAGTGACTCATCTTACTAAATCTATCTACCACCACATAGACACTATCAAACCCTATCTTAGTCTTAGGGAGTCCTACCAAAAATTCCATGCTAATACATTCCCATGGTCGGTTAGGAATAGGTAGGGGTTGATACAAACCTGCATTACTAGCTCCCCCTTTGGCTTTCATACACACTACACACTGGTCCACATACCTCCTGACATCCCTTGGCAACTTAGGCCAATAGTAGAATCTATGCACTAGTTCCATTGTCTTTTTGATACCAAAATGTTCACTAAGACTACCATTGTGCTTCTCTCTCATTGATCCTCTTGGAACACATAACTGATTCCCCTTGAAGAAAATTCCACTCTATAATGTATACTCTGAGAATTGACTATGAAAGCGATTCTCAAAATCAGTACATACCTTGTATGCCTCCGAGAAGTCTTCATCTTCCCCGTAGAGATCCTTGAAAATCTCTATCCCAATGCTATTCATTTGTATCTCTTGCACTGTCAGCAATCTTCTACTTAGTGCATCTGCCACCTTGTTCAACTATCCCTTCTTGTGCTTGATGGTGAAAGTGAAAGCTTGGATGTATTCCATCCATTTCAAATGTATATTGCTCAACTTCTCTTGAGTTTTGATGTAGCTAAGTGCCCGATTATCAGTAAACACTACAAAATATTTAGGTAAAAGATAATGCCTCCACTTCCTAAGTGACTATACTGGAGCATAGAGTTCTAGTTCATAGGTATAATACTTCTTATTAGCTTCGTTGAGCTTTTCACTAAAGAAAGCTATAGGCCTACCTTCTTGGCTTAGCACTCCTCCTACTGCAATTCCACTGGCATCACATTCCACAGTAAAAAACTTATCAAAACTAGGTAACAAAAGGATGGGTTGATTTGCCACTTCTTGTTTCAGTTTCTCAAAACCCTTCTCAGCTTCTAGAGTCCACTTGAACTTAGTTTTTAGACCACGTTTGATTGTATCAAGGACTGGTGCACATATGCCACTAAAGTTCCTTATAAATTTCCTATAAAACTAAGCCAACCCATGAAAATTTATGTCCCTGTGGTTGGTGTAGGCCAATTTAGGATAGCTTCCACTTTGCTTGGATCCATCTTCAATGAACCTTGGGACACTACAAACCCCAAATACACAAGCTCCTATTTGAAGAACTCACATTTCTCTAGGTTGATGGCTAACCTTTCTTCCTGCAATCTTTTAAGAACCAATTCCACATGCTTAAGATGTTCTTCTGATGTCTTGCTAAAGATGAGTACATCATCAAGATATACCACCACAAATATCCTTGTAAATTCTTTGAGCACTTCATTCATGAGCCTCATGAATGTGCTAGGGGCATTAGAGAGGCCAAATGGCATAACTCTCCATTCATACAACCCATTAGTTGTCTTAAAGGTTGTCTTCCACTCATCCCCATCTTTAATTCTGATCTGATGGTATCCACTTTTGAGATCTAACTTGGTGAAGTAATGAGCTCCTCCAAGACAATCCATCAAGTCCTCAATCCTAGGAATAGGGAACCTATATCTGATTGTGATTCTATTTATAGCTCTAGAATCAGTGCATAATCTCCACTTACCACCTTTCTTGGTTGATAAGACCACTGGTACTGCACACGGACTAATGCTCTTCCTAATTAATCCTTGATCCAACAACTCCTGCACTTGCCTAGCTACTTCTAGGTTCTGATCTGGTGTGAGCTTGTAAGCTGATTTGTTTGGAAATGAATCTCTTGGTATGAAGTCAATCTGATGGTTGATGGCTCTCTTTGGAGGTAAGGTTGCTGGTGTCCCATCACTAACTATGTCCTTGAATTGTTCTAATAACTTTTGGACTGCTTCTGGTATGACTATTTTCTTGGCCTTGTCTTCTTCCTTGGGTTGCACCGTAACCACATATCCTTCACCTCCTTGATGTATAGTGTTAATGAACTCCTTACCATTACTTAATAAGACACTAGGGGTCTTTGACTATCCTTCTTCCTCATCTGACAGTGACTGAAGTTTGAATGTCTTCCCATCCTTCTTGAATGAGATAGTGTTCTCCTTTCCATCATAGATGGCTCCTCTATCAGCCTACCATGGCCTGCCCAATAGAAGATGGCATGCATCCATGGGTAACACATCACAAATCAACTTATCCTTGTACCCTCCAATGGAGAACTCCACCATTGTCTGCTCATTGATAAGAACACTTTTCCCTTTATTCAACCATGTCACCTTGTAAGGATTAGTGTGGGGTACCTTCTCCAACTTCAACTTCCTTACTGCCTCCTCTGAGATGATGTTATCAGTTGAACCTAAATCCACAATAACCCTACACACCTTTCCAATTATTTTGCATCTTACCTTGAATAAGGCTCTCCTCTACTTTGGCTCTTTCTTGATCGGTTGTCTGATCAAAACTCTTCTAAACATTGGGTTCTCCCCTATTTTTGATTCAATGTGACTCACCTTTGGTGATTTGGTACTCATGGTGTCCTCTTGAGCATATGCCACTCTCTTTTATGTATTTGATGAAGATGCTTTCTCTGAGCACCTATAGGCTGGATGTCCTACTTGGCCATAGTTATAGCACTTCATACTAGCAAAGTATGAGTTTTTTTTGCCTACTCCTCTTCCTCTATTTGATCCACCTTGAGGTACTCTACCTCTTCCATAACCTCCTCTAGAAGGTGTTTCACTTCCATGCTCTATGAGTTTAGACTCTCCTTGGTTTCTTTGTTCAGTCCCTCTACCTCAATAGCCACCTCTATGACCTCTTTGATCTCTGCCTTTACCTCTACTCTTAGAAGCCTAATCTTGTTTCCTCTTTCTTTTTTCCTCAATCTTTATAGCCAATTGGTAACATTGGTGTACTATCTTGGGACTTAAAAGAGTCATCTCCTCTTGAATGTTCCACTTCAAGCTATTAAGATATCTAGCCACCTTAAGACTTTCATCCTCTAAAACATTAGACCTCATACAAAGTTTTTGAAACTCCTTAGTGTAGGTATTCACATCTTGGTCTCTTTGTCTCAAGCTCTATCTCTTCTTATGCAACTAAATCTCATAATCATCTGGCATGTATGCTTCTCTCACTTTGGTAACCATACCCTTCCAAGTTGAAATAGGCTTCTTGCCTTCCTTTTCCCTCTCTGTCTGAATTAATTTCCACCATGTCAAGGTAGAACCTCTTAATCTTGACTTTTCTACCTCCACCTTTTGTGCTTCAGTGACTCCATCACACTCAAAATGGTTTTCCATTCCCTCTATCCAATCCATAACTAGATCAGCTTCCAATTTTCCACTAAACAATGGTATGCCTTCAAGTGCTTTCCAACTCATAGCCTTCAATGCCTTCAAGAAAGGCTCCTCTTGTAGAGCAGGGTCAGGTTCAGGGATCTTGTCTTCCTCTACAACCTCTTCACTCTTTGGTACCCTACCTTCCAATCTATCACTAACCTCATCGGTCTTTGTTTGCACATTATTCATTGCTTGCTCAAGTTGAGCTATTCTTTCTCTCAATCTCCTATTGTCTTCCTCTTGATCTTCAACCTTCTTGGCCAACTCTATATTTGTCACCATGGTTGTAGAACCACTCGACTCAAGCTCTGACATACAACAATCAATCCCAAATCTTTTGTTGCTCTCATACCAATCTGATAGGGAGGTTGGAGGAATCAATACATGATTCCCACTCTAGGTCTTACTTGGAAGACCTCTATGGTGTCTCACTCCACCACCTTAACCTATAGGACCTATTTCTTGTTTAGGTTCCCCTAGTTCTCCTTGCAAACCCAACTACCATCACAACTCTACCTACCAAGTCAACCTTGGGGCAATGGTTTCAACTCTTCCCTTAGCCCTTAATCCACCCTAAAGGCTAACCTATTCCAAAACTAGAACTAGATTTGTAGGGGTGTGGAGGTGTTTCTAATAGGTTGAATCCATCCGATTATGGTTCTTGAGGGTTCACCCTTCTCCATTTGCTGATCGCTTCCACCAAAACCCTCATTTAGGGTTTTAAGGCTACTAGCCCTATGAGCCCCAATTAGGCCTCCTTGCTCGAGAAAATGAGTTAGTTCTCCAAATTTTTCCAAAGAACACACAATATTTCCTTAGGGTTCCTGGTCCATATTCCCACCACATAGATATTCTATGGGTATTATCCCTTAACTGTCTGTACACAGCCTTAACCCTCAATTTAGCAAATTGGGCCTTTTTAAGCCCTTTTCTTGACCTCACAGCAGACTGTCAAGTTGTTCTCTCACCAAATGGATTTGTGGAGCTTCCTCCTCCATGATATGTCTTTGAAATGAATTTAACTACCCTCTCCACACCGTGACTTGATAGGAAATGGTCACCGCTGCAAATCAAGTGTTATGCACTCCTTGTCTTCCCTAGCTAGACACTTCTTGGCTTGCCTAGAAGAAGACTTCCATGGTGCTTACAGAACTGTCCAGATCTCCTAACCCTACAATATGTACAAAAATGGAGTCTAGTCACAATTCCCAAGGGGCCATACAATATGTACAGTGGGAATGTGATCTAACCCTCCATTTTCTATAAACAACCTGTCAGATCAGCAAATGAAAGGAAGTAACTATCTAGAACAATGCTTGAAACTAAACTAAGAATCTAAATTACTACCACACAGTGCTTAACCAACAAGTATACTACATCCTACATCACCTACAGTATCCAAATCAATCCATTAAATAACTACTTCAATGCAAAACCATAAATTCACACCAAAAACACCACTATTTTCCTTGAATTCAAAAAAACTCCAAACAATGTAAATGCTTCCAACCTCCATTCCATGTCGAGGTCACCCTTAAATAGGGTCTCAAAAATAATTAAGCTTGGTCTTAACCTCTCCTTGGCCGCTTGTGTCTTCCATTAAGCCTTATTTTCAATATTTAAAAAACTAACACCTAAAAAGGTCAAAAGGGTCTTAAGCCTTACTGGTAGCCAAAACCTCAAACCTAAGCAATCGTCAACATGACCTTTATCAACACAACACCTGATCACAAATGCCACTAAGGAAAAAACATAAATGAAAAATATTGGGAAGAAAAGTTGGCCTAGATAAATTTCCCAAACAATGACCTTCTGGACAACCTATGGTAACCTAGGTGCTCCTTCACCACTAAAGTAGCAGCTATTTACCATAGAGGATTCTAGAGAAAAATACCAGAGGTTGATCCTATATTGTTAGTTTAGAATACTGAATTAATGCGACTCAGTTGCAACTCATATATCATGGTGACATCAATGAAAAAAACAATCGTTAACATGGGATATTATCTTCTACATTCTTCCAACACATATGTCATCAAAAACACTTCCAATCCATGCTAGAATGATCATAACAATGTTGGCATCAATGAAAACACTAGATCATGCAATATATGTACCTCATGCTCATGTTTCCAAACTGCATCATCAATGATAGACTCCCAACTTCCAACAATCTCCCCCTTTTTCATTGATGGAAACATGCATTCAAAAAAGAATTCTCTCCCCCTTACACATATTTCCTAAAACTTTCCAAGTGTCTCTCAAAATATTTTTCCAATATCTCTCCCCCTTTGACAATAAATGGCAAAGGATGTAAATTTTTATCTATATACCCCCCCCCACCCCCCCCCCCCTTAGATATATATGTGAAAAATGATAGCTAGAAGAGTGTGCTCACTCCCCCTCAGGGAATTAACCAAAAAAAATATTATATACCTTTATTTATGCAAAAGGAAGCTTCTAAAAACTTAGAAAAATGCTTAAGACAGGAAAATTGTCAACCTGAGGATGTTGACCCTTGGAGCTTCTGTAAGATGTCTTTCCAAGTAGATTTTCCTTCTTCCCAAAGCTTCTTTGATGCTACTAGTTTCCTATAATCTGATTCAATCTTTACTAGGATTTTATTTCCTTCTTTCGAAGTACCGGGAATAATATTTATCATTGAAGTGTTATTAGTATTTACAAGGGCACTTGACAAGTATGTACTTTATCTTCACCAAATCCCATAGCTTCTCAAATTGTTTGATGGATTCATCTTTTTAACTTTTCAAAGTAAAGTATTCTTCTTGTAAGATCACCAAATCGGTCCAAGTCTGATCATCTATGTCTTGCACAAGGTCATAATTGTTTGATGCACTTTTGATTTGTGTCTCAATTAAGTTCATGGTATATTTTATAATTTGAGTTGTATCAGGCCACTTCATGCAAAACAAGAATAAATTCCTTGTTGAACATATTCACAAGCTTGAACATCCTTCAAGCTCTCCTCTACTTTTTTGTTTATAGTTATACACCTCTTTGTAATGTCCAACAAGCTATTTTCATCTAGCCATGCTCCAACTTCTTTTTCAACTTGTTCTTTCAATCTAGAGATATATTCCTTGAATGAATCCATTGATTTACTACTTCCATGCTCATTTTGAACATCATCTATATGCATGTGTCCTTCCATACTTGGTTCTGGGATATTGAGATCAATATTTATATATTCTTCAGATGTCACAATAATTCCAATCTCCTTTTCTCTCATGGCCTTCTACCTCACTCTCCTAATGGTTCTCTTAGCTTCAACCTTGATGGTAGGAACTTCCAAATAGGATTTCTCCCTTACCGTATATTTGTCTATGGATATCCTCTTCATACCAATTGTAAGTAAAGATGCAGTACTTGATCTCCTAGAACTTCCAAAGGCCTCTTCTATATGCATATAAACTCTAACACTTTCTATGGTTATCCTGACTCTATCTCTTGAGATACCAAACTCTGCGGTATATGATTCTACTTTATCATTAATCTCTCTTTATTTGTGATTTCTTTAATTTCTTCTAAACTTATATTGTCTTTTCTCTATAACTTCCAAATCTTGGCCTACTAGGGTCTTTAGGATTGTTGATAAATACTTCTACATAACCAATGGCTTCACTTTTTGTCTTCATAACCAAGCTCTGGAACCTGGGTGGTTCTTGGTTCAACTGCTTCCATAATGCAAAATTTGGTTGATACCAAAAAGGTAAAAGTCACTCATATATTTCCTTACAACATCTTTTGGAATTCTTTGTCTCATGTTCATCTTTCTTTGAAATACTACAAAGAAAGCTACAAGGGCATCACTCTAAACCTCTATATCTCTGATATTACTCATGTATTCATTTATCTCATGAGGAAAATAATTTTCATTTGACCAATTGACTTTCCCAACTATTGGAACTTCATTCATAAAGTATAAAATAAAGCATATCACCAATTTACCATACCTAAATACCTCCTTTTTCTTCTTGATTTCTTTTAGATTCTCCAATAATTGTTGTCAGATCAACACACAAAGGTCATATTTTGTATCATTCTCAATCATATCCAAAGCCACATGAATTGCGGTGGGAGAGACCAAATTGTCTCCATAAATCATATGTCCAATAACCATAGTTGCATATTGAACTACCATATTTCTGATAGGGTTTAATGCATCACCTATTCTCAACATTTTATCTTTGTTCTTGTTAGATTTCCTTATTGGAATCGGTCTAGTGGACCATAAACTAGTGATTTCTCTAATCACTTCTCTAGTAATCATGTGGGAACCATCAATCCACATAAATTGATCATGAATCCTACTTAAAGCCATTCTAATGTACTTTTCTTCATTGCCAAAGTATGTAAACCAGTGCCAAACATCTAATTTCTTCTTAGTCAAAATCTTGTACTATGGTTTCAAGGTGTAACCTTCTCCAATCAACTCTTCTACCCATAAACTGTACAACTTTCTGTATGTGTGTTCTTCCAAATTTCCATGAATGTAACTCTTAATTTCTTCTATAGGCATAACCCTAAGAGGAATTTGTGAAAATGCACCTTGAGGATCATTTTCTAAGATTTTGGTGAGGTACCTTCTAAATTTAGGTTGTGACCTTTAAGAGATATCTATTGTTGTTGGTGTCACCATTGCATTTGAATTGATTTTAGATGATAATTCCATAAATTTAGAATGTGCATAGATTACAAAATACCTTTTCTTTGCCCAACAAAGTGGGGTTTGAGATTTTGCAACTTGGAGATGCTTCAAACCCTTCAACCTTATTTATTTATCCTCTTCTCTTCTTCAATTTCATTTAGTGAAATTAATTTTTCTTCCCAAGTATGCTTTTGATTCTCTAATTGACCCAA
Source organism: Sequoiadendron giganteum (assembly GCA_007115665.2). Taxonomy (NCBI): domain Eukaryota; kingdom Viridiplantae; phylum Streptophyta; class Pinopsida; order Cupressales; family Cupressaceae; genus Sequoiadendron; species Sequoiadendron giganteum. The sequence continues at coordinate 66,810,982 of CM021101.1, read as the reverse complement.
TTCTGCAATAAATTCTTTAGACAAAAAGTTGGCAACCCTAAAGTCTACATACATAGAATTCTTTCCAAGCTTCACAAATTTCCACATTCCTATATTTTCTTCTACAAATTTCTTCCTCAACTTAATAACTTCATTCTCCATGAAATATCTTCATACTATATCTCAAGCACCTCTTTTCTAGTGGGGGACATAGGATTTTCATTCAAGCTCCCCCTAAGCCACAACTCTAGGCTTAATTACTGTAGGAAACATCTACACTAGAGAGTGGTACAAATTCTCCCTTATCCTTAGTCTCCTCTTTCTTTATCCAAATCCTTTCCATTTCCTTTTTCACTTCATCCAGATCAATATTTTTGATTGTTTCATTAGTCCTTGTTGGATTGTCCTTATATTTATCCTTCTGCAAAATTTAGCAATATGTCTTGACCTTTTGCAATTGTTTCATATAATATTTCTTTGATCATTATTCTTCCATTCATTATAGATCTACATTGATTAGCTTTGTATCCAAATCCATAGCATGCATAGCAGTAACCATTGAAATGTTGAATCATTCTACCATCGTTGTATCTATTCATCATTTGAATTCTATATTCATTTTCTCTATATCTTTAAATTTCTTGCATGTAAAGCATTGACCAGTGAAGGATGGAATATTCTTATTCATTTTACTATTTCATTCGATAGTTCTATGTCCAAATTTATTGCAAAAATAGAAAAAACGATTGAAAGATGGGTACCTTTGAGAATTTAGTTGTCTCATTGGGAATCTTCTAGCATTGTCTCTTTGATTTCATAAGTTTTCATTTTTCCTTTTGTCTTCAATATTCTTTGGTTCACTTATCCTTTTCACATTAGATGTTTGATTTGCTTTAGAGCGTTCTCCTTTTAAGTCTTAGACCACCCTTGTCTTTAGATGCTTTCTGACTAGCAATCAACTCATCAAGCATTGTAGATCGTCTTAATTTTTTCTTCATGAATTCTTTCCTTTTCCAAATTTGATCTTAGATTTATCACTTATTGTTCAAGTCTAGTGCACTTGTTAGATTTTTATTTATCATTGTATTCATGCATTCCTCAATTCTTTTCTTTTCTTCCACTTGTACTCTCTGTCTGATGATGTCTTCATTTGCTTGCCTCAATTTTTCATTCACTTCCTTACGCCTTTCTCTAAATTTCTTGATCTTCTCTCTCAAATTTTTGATGCACTCATTTTCCTCTTTTATATTTTCTTTCAGATCTCATTTCTCATCTTCAACTTTGTTAAGATCTTCAAGGGATACTTTGAGTTCTTCTTTTTCAAACATCTAATCTTCTTCTATGTATTCAATGGAAGAAATCTCTTTTGGAGGAATAGGATACTTTCTAGCAGCCATGTGTTCAAACTCCAAAATATTCCCAAAGCGGTCAAGCTCCTTCCAGATATCCAAGCTCTGATACCAATTTTTGAACACATGAAATATTGAGAGGGGGGGTGAATCAATATTCCTTTAAACAAATTAAGCATAAACCATCCAATTATTAACATACATCCAACTGCAATAGTGAAAGAAAACATGAAACAACCACAAGACCACATAACATATGAATGCCAGTATTTTTACATGGAAAACCCAAAAAGGGAAAAACTGTGGTGAGGGTTAGCTCACAATATATTATATTGGGATATAGTATATTATAGAAAGGCTCACTGCCAAGTGGACTCATTGTCCAAGTGAACTCACTGCCCATAGAGAAATAGAAGGAACAAAGAAGGGGTGGCTATATAGCCTATTTAAACTAATACAATATCATCTATCATATGTTGGATTACAATTCTAATGAAGTAAAAAATGGTCTTCAGATTGATCTAAATCAATATTTCACTCTATTCACAATCTACTCAATTATGCATCACACACATGTAGGTGAAACACCATACATGTCATATGTCACTCATTACTCACATACCATATGTTGTCTCTTCTTCATCTATCATCAACCTCAACTATATATATATATCAAATGCCAAATCCAATCTCACATATATATCCATGTCAAGTGTAACTTCAATTAGGCCATCCTAATTAGAAGTAACACATAAAATTAAGCATGTCATCCTCAAAACATTTTATCTATCTTTTGCAATTTAATTCAAAATTAAAATTACATCAAGATAGGTTGGTATGGACCTAATATAAATCCCACATAAGATAAAGTTACTTTCTTATTCTTTCCAAAACATCAAACATGTTAGGTTGGCCCAAAAATAAGAGCTAAAAACAAAACCTTCATGTTTACATACAATTTTCCAAACGTGTGCTTCAAAACTCAATCTATATTTTAATTCCCATTTATTTGAAATCTATTATCTTGTCTTCATCATCACAAAATAAAATAATTATCCATGAAGAAATGTAGAATCCCCCACACTAATACACTGTACAAAAATAATTGTGGTATACAGGTCTGAACATTGTCATGCATATATTTCAAGAAACTTCATAAAATGTCACAAAATATTGAATATAGCTACACCTAATGATCTCAAAACTATATCAAAAATAATAGATTGATATCTCCACATGTGATGGAGTGCAGACCCAAAAACTGATGCATTTAAACGCAACACTATGAGAGGAAATACTTATCCAATTTCTTGTATAACCATATTTTTCAAACCAAATTTCTCTATACATATGTCATCAAAAACACTTCCAAGCCATGCTAGAATGACCATAATAATTTTTAAATCAATGAAAACACTACATCATGCAATATATATACCTCATTCTCATATGACCAAACTACATCATGAATGAAAAACTTCCAACTTCCAAGAGTTGTATCATGTCATGTGTTTTCATTGTGTATTCTTCATGTTTTCGACATGTATTTTTGTGTATATTATCTTGTTTCATATCATACATGTGTGTTTTCCTTTGTGCTCATGTTGTCTTGTCTAGGATCTTGGATCGCAGGGCCTTGCACACTCCTCAGAGATCCTTAGTCATCATATCTCTTCAAAATTTGGACAATTGAACCCCTCTTGACATATTAATCCTTTAGTGTAAGTCTGAGTGTAAGTTCATACTCTCACTAAAGTGGTGGTTAAATGTGGAGTTGAAAATTGTCACCCTTGACAGTTTTACACTACCTTGACACCCTATTTTTCCCATAATTTTATCTACAATAAAATTTACCAATTTTGTGACCAAATTAGTAAAATATATTTAATCCCTATTATCCCTATAAATTATTTCTAGGACACTGATGCCATTTTGGGACACTTTGTGACATTCAATGGTGTCATAGTCCTTGAGGAAAAAATTTGAATGTTTGAAATTTCAATTAGTGGGCTTTTATGAAATTTGAAAATGACGCTAGGTCAACCCCTACCCAAAAGGATTACTTAAAATAATTTTTTCCTCTTATTTTGAGCAATTATAAGGTAATTTTATGGTGAAGGAAACAATTTATGAAAGGAAAGAAAGTTGAATATTCTAAGAACAATCAAGGGAAATCAAGAGCATATTTGTGAATATTATTACAAAAATTCAAGATCCAAGCATCATGTCAAAGTGTATGTGAGTTCATATTTTCATGTTTTCATGTTTATGAAGGTTAACCCTTGTTGTAGGTCTCCAAGAAATTCAATCAAGCAAGCAAGAAAGGTCCAAGACCTTGAGGTGATCTACATGACTTAAGTCCTTCAAGGAAGCCATTGAAGGGTAGTGAGTTGTAGCACTTTGTTAATTCATCATTCCTTCCTATCAATTTTCATTTTATCATTGGTATTTCCATTGTGGAAGTGGAAACACTAACATGAGGTTTAACTAAGGGGTGATCCCACAAGAGTGGTTTACAATTTTTGGCCAAACTCGATACTGAAATTATTATTTTTAACTAAATCTTCACATTCAGGCACCTATAGCGGCTAAACTGTGAGAAATTTGAAGATGATTCAAACTAGAGTCTCATCATATTTTTTTTGTAGATTCTAAATATATTTTTTTCAAAAATTTTGGAATAAGATTGCACTTCTTTTTCCATCTACCATGAAAACTGGTTTTTTTCAGAAAATAACATTTAAAAAAAACGATGCTCACCGTATACAACATAACATTTTTTGTATGAAGGATAAAATTATAATTTTTTCGAATTTAGATTTGTAACTATGATATCTAGCACTTTCATTTAGTCTCATAATTTTTTATTTAATATTTTTTCCTTAATTGAGTTTTGAAGTCAAACCAATTGCAATTCAGACATAGGCGGACTATATACAACATAACTTTATATGTATGTATTGAAATTCAATTTTTATTTTTTTTAATGGATCAAGGACATCAATACCCAACACGGAAATATTTTTTTTAAAATATTTTTATAATTCTCTATTTTTCCACATGTGCAAAACAAAGAGCTTGATTTTCATTGAAAAATCTATGTTTAATAAAACTAAAAAACACATACATAATAAAAACAAAACATATTAAAATTATATTCGTGGGATAGCTCATTTCTAGGAATACCATAATCATTTCAAATAAATTTTAAATGAATTCATTTGATCCCCCAAAAGGTAAATCAAAAGTGATTTTTTATCAGCATTTTGATAGGTGTAAAGGAGACTCATTTATAGGTATGTTTTAAAACTAGTGAGGTTCTATCCAAGGGGCTTTGATATAAGGTGGTTTGATTAAACCATATTCAATTGGAATCCTTAAAATGGAACTTTTAAAGTATTAAATCATTATATTTTCTAAAAATATGTGATTTCAGAAAAAATTAGTTCCTCTCAGAAATTGTAAACCAGCTTTGTGGGATCACCCTAAGAAAAGCTCCTAAATGGTGCAACCCTTTCCCTCTCTTTGAATGTGCAAGTTTCAAGTTTGGAGAGAATTGAATTAACTTTGAAGATCACCTATCCATTGTTGCATTGAAAACCCTACACCTTGACAACTAACGAAAACTTACCTACATAATTATTTGGTAGTGATCCCAAAAATTTGTAGGTGAGAATCAAAAGGTCAAATGCAACATCAAAGGACTCAGATAATAGATCTAGAATATCCCTACAAGAATAGAGATTTCCTTAGGAAACTATGTCCTCCTATAGTGATTGAATCTAATTTTTCAGGATAGGTACACAACATGTTGCCCTTCTTGGATCTACCTGTATATCTTTGTTTAAGTCTATTATTTATTGAGATATTACAATTTTCATATTAAGGAACATAATCTAATTAAGTTAATCAAGGAAAATTAATTTCAATCCATTTCTAAGGCTCAAAGGGATTAGATCCAAGTCTAATTGACTCACCTTCATGGTTTGAATTCAATCTAAACCCCTTGTCAATTTGCATCCTAATGTACCTTTGAAAAAGAAGAAAAATAATCCTAGGTTTAGAAATTAGACTTAGGGTTCCCTTTTCTATGGTATAGTGCCATATCTCGGACTTCAAATACCATATGCACATATGAGAAAAAGCACTTCCATTTTAGTTACAATGGCCTCATCATGATGAGGAGGGTCAGGATCTAGGTGTCAATTATTTTATCTTTTAAACTCCACTATGCTAAGGCCACTATGGCTTTATATTCTAGGGTTATTTCCTTTGTAGGCAATCTTTTGTTGGGGATTCAAAAAAACACCAAAGGGGAGAAACATTGTAATATTTTTATCTATGAATAAAAATAGCATAAGTTTTTGTTAGTGTTGCAAGTATGAAGGTGTTATCTTTGATGTAAAAAATTTGGTTTTTTCATTGATGTCAACTATGTGTTGAGGATGGTTGTTGCATGATAAAAATGTCGAGGATATTGAGAAATTTGTGAAAAGAGGGAAACAATTTGTTGCTTTATTTGTGCTTGTAAAGTTAGATATTGAGGAGGTGTTGTGAGAATATGGAGCTATCTTTATGTTGTAATGTCTAGAATTGTGTTAGAATGATGTAATGTGCTAAGATGGTGTCTCTAGTGCTTGGTTTCCAAGTGCTTCTGAGAAAAATTGATAAATAGAGAAAACAGTGTTGTGCATGTGTTCAAAATGTGCTCCAAGATGTGCTCAATTTTTCTTCTATATTGATACTATGCCTATGTGGATATGATATGTTGTTCAAATTTATCAATAGTGGCTGTATACAGAGTTTGATTTTTTGGATTTTTATGCAAAAAGAGATATGTTCACCAATGTGTGAACTAGGTTTTCAGTGTTGTTTGTTGTGGTTTGGGAGAAATGTATTTTCTTCGCATTTCTCCATTGTTTATTTTCTAGTTATGCAAATCTAGGAAGTTTCTTATGTTGCTTATAACTTTTAGAATTCAATACTTCTCTTGATTTAGTGAAGTCCAGTGTGTATTTCACATGTTAGTGTACGTATAAGGTTAACTGGATGTTCTAGGTTGGAGTATTTCTATGATGCAAGTTTGGATGAATTGTTTATTGGATCTCATGTGGTTCATGGATTATTCTATATTGTGTAAAAGATATATGTGTGGTATCTATGTCATCTTAATAAAGTGGGAAGTGCGTACATAATAGTTTTATGGTGTTTAAAATGGGTAATGATCGACCTAGTGTCAACACTACATGCAAAGCTACTTTGAAGTTTGTGGAAGCATGTTGAGGTGTGTTAGGAAAAAATTGAGTCCTAACTAAGGATTAACAAGGGTTGCCTTCATTTTTATCCACCACGTGAATGCTTGGTTTCTAACCTAATTTGAAATTATAAAGGTAAAGAATGTGTTTCTGACCTTGGAGAAGGTTTTCAAGGTTAAGGATGTTATAAATAAGAGTGGTATTGTTGGAATATCTCAAGATAGGTATGTGAGAGATAAAAGTGATGAATGTAGTGTGAATTTGAGTAGAGCAGTGCGAACTTCAAAGTGTTGGACTATTGAATGCAGTGAGTTGAAGGTGTCTACAATCCTTCAAACAAGACTATGGATGTGTTGGAGCTATTGCGGTGGATTCTCTATTCCATTTTTTCTTGTAAGGAAGCTAAGGTAGCAGAACAACTTCTTGCACTAATCTTGAGAGGAGAATAATGCAAAAAATTTATAGATCTTTAATAGTTACATAAATAAAACAGAAATAACCATAAATATCATCCATACCACAACACAGTGATTTACATGGGGAAAACCATTTTAGGAGAAAAATGCCACACTCCAAAATTCACCCAATATATTATTCAAAAATAAAAAAGTTTAGAATATACTTGCAAAGTGAGCTTCTCACAGGAGTATCACCACTTAAAGAACTAGAGGCAACACAACCGCTATCAAACTTTTAGAATACATCACAATACACAACCGTAATACAATACCCTCATAGAATAGGGTTTCCTTCTATGGAAAATCGAGGTAATAAAATATTGGTCGTCAGATATGGACACCTCGTGGGGGGATTCCCTCGATGCCCCCCACCCATGATCGTCGAAAAAATAGTACCTTATGTATCAACAGTACCTTATGTAATTGTAAGGTTGAGACACATTTTCTCAACAAATCTTCCATGTTTTGAACACCTTGCAAGGACAATGGAAGGGTTTCATCATCATATCTTAATTTCTATGGGATGAAAGGCCCATAGTCTCTTAACACCATATAAAATTCTTTGTGCTCATAGGCTTAGTTAAAGAATCAAAATAATTCATCAAAGTTTCTACCTTAACTAGCTTCACCCTTCCATATTTGACCATATCTCTAACAAAATGATACTATACATCAATGTGCTTGGTCTTGGCATGAATTGTTGGGTTCTTGGCTAGACATATCACACTTTGAATATAACAATAAATTATCACTACACCTTGTTTTATTCCAATATCTAAACATAGTCTATTAAGCCAAATAGCATCTTTACAAGCATGAGTAGCTACCATATGCTCTACTTTAGTAGTGGACAAAGAAACCATAGACTATTGCTTACTCATCCAACTGATTGCACCACCAAATAAACTAAAAACATAAGCATTGGTGGATCTTTTTCTATCAACATCACCTGCCCAGTCATAGTCCACATAACCATCAATATCAAGGGAAATATCATCTTCAATCATATTACTATGATAACACAAGGAATAATCTGAGGTACCGCATCAATATCTGAAGACTCTTTAAACTGCATCCCAATGAACTCTATCAAGATTAGACATATATTTGGAAAGAACTCCCACTGCATGGGAAATGTCTATTCTAGTACAAACTATAGCATACATCAAACTTCTAATTGCACTCTAGTAAGTCACTTTTCTCATGTCTTCCATCTTTTATGGAGATGTTGGACAATTTGAAATAGATAAATTTGTTACAACTGAAACAAGAACACACAATAGTCTACAAGATTGTATATCAAACCTATATAAAATTGAGTTGGCATACTTTATTTTTCCAAGCCATAGCTTTCTATTCACTCTATCTCTTTTAATTTCCATCCCAAGAATGTGTTTATCTGCACCAATATTTTTCATTTCAAATTTAGAAGCAAGTTGAGATTTTAGTTTTAAAATCAAACCTTTCCCTTTAGTAATAAATAACATATCATCAACATATAATGCAAAGAATAGGACATGATCACCATCAGTTTTGTAATAAACACAATGATCTAATTTAGAATGCTCAAATCCCAAAATCAACACACATGTATCAAATTTTTGGCGCCACATCCTAGGACTCTATTTTAAACCATACAAAGCTTTCTTCAATTTGAAAACCAATTTACTTTTACCTTTCACAACGTAGTGCTTTGGATGTGTCATATAAATATCCTCCTTCAAGTCACCATGAAGGAAAGAAGTTTTCACATCCATTTTCTCAACCTCTAAATCATAAGCAATAGAAATAGAAAGCAAAAATCTATTGGATGTCATTTTTGCAACTGGAGAAAATATCTCACCATAATCAAAACCCTCAACTTGAGAGTAACCCTTCACAACCAAACTTGCTTTGTATTTCTCAATACTTCCATCTGAACCAATCCTTTTCTTGAACACCCATTTACAAGCAACAGTTTTTTGTCCTTCAAGCGATGGTACAAGATCCCATGTATCATTCCTTTTCAAAGATTTCATTTCTTCATCCATAGCAATCTTCCATGATTCTACATCATTCATACCTAGTGCCTCTTCTATAGATTTGGGTTCATCCATGTTAGTATTCAAAGAAAAAATACATCTCTAATCATCAAATGAATACCTTTCAAGTGGTTGTCTATTCCTTGTAGACTTACGAAAAATTTGAGTTGGAGGTTCTTCCTCCTCTTCTAGAGATCCAGAGCTAGATGAGCTCTCCTCAACTTCTTGTCTATCCTTGGGCCTTGATTCAACTTTTTAAGGTGTAGAAGGAAATTGAATCACATCTTCTTGTTTATTTTGTTCTAGCTACAATGTAACAAAACAAGGCTTAGTTTCTCTAAAAATAGCACTTCTACTATGTACTAACTTTTGTGTAATAGGATCTGAAAGCTTGTATCCTTTCACACCATAACTATATCCAATGAAGATACATTTTTAAACCTTCATCTCCAACTTTGTTCACTTCTCCTTTGGCACATGTGCATATTCCTCGCAACAAAAAACTCTAAGATGTCTAAATGAAGACTTGCGACCTAGCCATGCCTCAATAGGCATCTTCTCAACAAGAGTTGATATAGGAGACCTATTAATTAGGTAACAGGTAGTTGCAACAACTTCAGCCCAAAACCTTTGTTCTAGACTAGCACCACTCAACATACTCCTAGCCTTCTCTATCAATGTCCTATTCATTCTTTCAACAACTCCATTCTGTTGTGGAGAATATAGAGTTGTTTTTGTCTATGAATACCACAATATTTATAGGATTTATCAAAAAATTTAGAGCAAAATTCACTGCCATTATCAATCCTCAAACATTTTGTTTTATTTCCAGTCTGCAACTCAACCATTGGCTTAAAATTATTTAAATTGAGTGAAAAATTCATATTTACTCTTTACAAAATATACCCATGTCCTTCTACTATAATCATCAATAAATGAAACATAATATGTGGATTTACCAATCAAAGGAACATCTACATGACCAAACACATCAAAATCAATAAGATCCAATACACCACAAGATTTATGAGAACTCAAGTAAAACTAAACGCGGTTTTATTTTCCATAAATGTAATGCTCACAAAAATCAAATTTAAGATTACAATCAGATAGACCCTCAACAAGGTTTTTATTTTTCAAGGTCCTTAGACCGTTTTATTCAATGTGGACAAGTCACTGGTGTCATCATAGTTTTGTCTATAGGTAACTTTGTTTCAGAAGAAAGATCACCCTTGGGTACCCAAAAGCCATAACCATATTCTAAAGGTGAAACCCTCACTTCTTCCATAGACTTTTTTTTCACAGAAGTACTATTGCACTCAATAGTGCATGCATCAAGCTTATATAATGTGACATATCTGACACCTCTAGCAATCACCATAGCACCTCTATCCATCTTGCATCCTGCATCAAAAAATACTAACTACACACCCGTATCTATTATTTTTCTCATAGATAAAAAATTTCATGCTAATCTAGGGATATGTAACACAACATTAATCATTTTTATTCTACCATTATGAAACCCGATTTTAACTTTACCATGACCAACAATGTCTAAATGAGAATCATCACTCAAGTACACCTTACCTCCATCAAATTCTTCATATTTAGAAAACCAATCTCTATTAAAGGTCATATGGAAAGATGCACCTGAGTGAATTAACCATGCATCATTACCTACACGAGTTGTCAAAGCTACAATGAATGTGTCACCATCTTCCTTTTTAGACTCAAAATTAGAATCATATATCTTCTTCTTTTTTTCTTTGCATTCCTTATAAACATGCCCAGGCTTACCATAGTTCTAGAAAATAACTTTAGACTTTCAAGGAGATTTAGATCTTCCCTTGGACTTGGATTTTCTCACGCTTCTCATTCTTCTTTCCTTTTTCCTTAAGTATTCCATGAATATTTAGGGCCTCCTTGGTAGTGATGGATACCTTCCTCCTCATCTCTTCAAAAAGAAAAGAACCCACCACATCTTTAGTCTTCAAAATAATAGAAGTACTCCCAATAGCCATAACAGGAGAATCCCATGAATAAAGCAAAGAACAAAGCCAAATTTGACATTTCTCTTCCTCATCCATTTTAACACCAAGTGATCCCAACTGAGCCATGAGCATATTGAATGCTTCTAGGTGGTCTATAATTCATCCACCCTCTTGCATTCCCAAGGGATAAAATTTCTTCCTCAAGAAAAAATTGTTTACTAAAAGTTTTTCTTGATACATCTTACCAAAATTCTTCCATAGTTTATGTGCAGAGGTCTCCTCATGGAAATTAATGAAAACAAAGTCTTTCAAACACAATCTAATTAGACCCTTGGCTTTACAGTCCATAACATCATATTGAGTAGCCTGAGTAGGATCTACAAGCCTTGAAACATTCTCATCAATAACATCCCACAGATCTTGATTTATCAACAAATCCTCCATCTTCAAGTTCCACAATTCAAAATTATTTTTAGAAAACTTATCCACCTATATTCTCCCTAATGAACTTTCCATCTAAAAATTCTTGCAACAAGATCATGAAGTATCTTCTGCACAAGCTCTTACTCAAACCTAGATTGGTCCAAAAAACCCAACAACCCACAATTGAAACCAAAGGTGATCAGGCTCTGATACCACTTGTAAGGAAGCTATGGTAGTGGAAAAACTTCCTACACTAATATTAAGAGGAGAATAATACAAAAAAATTGTAGATCTTTAATAGTTACAAAAACTTACACAAAAATAAATATAAATATCACGCATACTGCAACACAGTGATTTATGTGGGGAAAACCCTTTTAGGAGAAAAACCCCACACTCCAAAAGACACCAAATATATTATTCAGTAAATCAGAAAGATTACAATATACTTGCAAATAAATCTTCTCACAGGAGTATCACCACTCAGAGATCAAGAGACAACACGACCACTATCAAACTCTCAAAAATCATCACAATATCTACGTACCACAGTTGTAATACAACACCATCATAAAATAGAGTTACATTTTAGGGAAATATAGGCCAACAAAATATCTACCATTGGATCTAAAACCTAATAACGAACGTTCCATATTTATAATATATATCATTATTTAATGTATGTCGGTCATTCTAGAAGTTTCCTAAAAAAATTAACACATTCACATTTCACTTTGTGTTGTCATTGTATACACATATTAGTGTAACTAGGAAACATATATATAAATATATATACATCCTATCAATAATAAACCGTATATAATTGCAAGGTTGAGACACATTTTCCCAACAAATTTTGCAAGAAATCTACTATTGAGACATTTTTTATTCCAAACACCCTTTCAACAATGGGGGATTGATTTCATAGGGGAGATCTCAAAGAAATATAGTTGAGGGCACTCTTGGATTCTTGTTTCTACTGACTATTTTATAAAGTGGGTTGAGTGAATCCCCACTAAGAAGGAAACAAGCAAGGTGGTTACTGATTTCTTATTGAACAATATTTTGATTAGATTTGGAGTGCCAAAAAAAATGTTTTAGATAATGCAATGTGCTTTAGGTCAAATGATTTTAGAGATTTCTATGATAAATATGGAATTTAGGTATCATACTCATCTCCATATCACCCATAAGGCAATGGCCAAACTGAATCAAGTAACAAAAGCTTGATGGAGATCATCAAAAGGGTGATGGAAAATAATAAGAAGGCTTGGGACTCCAAATTGAATTTGGAACTTTGGGCTAATAAGGTTACTTTCAAAAAGGCCACAGGGTATTCTCCAGTTTGTCTAGTATATGGCATAGATGCAAGGCTTCCAAAAAGTAATTTGATGAAAATGTACAAATTTGTCTAGGAATATGATAAAGACATTTCTAATGAAACACAACACAAGATTAATGTTTTAATGGAAGTAGATGAAATGAGGAGAGAAGCTCATAAAATAAATGCAAAGTTGTAGCTACAGGTCAAGAACTTGTATGATAGAAAATCTTCCCCAAGAAATTTTGAAGTCAGAAGTATAGTATTGATGTGGAATGCAAGAGCTCAAGATAAGGGTAAGGATGGGAAATTTGAAGCATTTTTGTTAGGGCCTTATTTGGTGAGCAATACCCATGGCAAGGACTCATACTTTCTTCATAGCTTAACTAGTGAGTTTATTGAACTTCTAGTACATGGAGAATTCTTGAAAACATAATTTTCTTAAGGTATGTTCTTTCTCCATGTACACTGTAATTTTATGTTTTATGTATATAGGTTTGGTGTGTTTTGTTTTCATTTGGTTTTTTTTCCTAGTCTAGGAAGTCCCTTGGTTTTTCATCTTATGTATTTGGTTTTCCTCACCTGAGATTGTTAGAATATCGCCATGTCTGCTAAAGGCATGCATCCCCAAGCATGAGCCATTAGTGGAACATTTGCAAAATTTAAGTGGTTCCAGGGTTACATTTCAATATTTTTTGTCATCCACTAGTCTTCTAAGGGTTAGGGTCTCATTCTCCAGTCGCTAGGGTTTAATCTAAGGGCTAAAATCCTCCTAAAACCCTAAAAATTGTAAGTGGCTTAACCTATTCTTCTATTTTATTGTTGACCTTCTCTTGTTCATTCCCAGTCACTTAAATCATAACTTATGTCATTGGTATCATTTGATAACCGACCCCCACTTCCTAGAGAAAGAAGTTATATCCCATTTTAAATATTTTCTTAAGTCTAATGCTCTTGGGTCTAAAATATTAATTCCTTCATGTTTTGATTTTAAGAAAACCTAGGTTTGAAATTTATGAGTATTAATCTTTCATTGACCTAGGAGGGTCCCCTTTCTCATGTTGTATCTTAAAGCATGTGCATCAATTTCCTTAATTCCTAAGCAACATGGTCCAACAACTTTTTTTCTATTGGTTACTCGATAGCTCGCATCATTAAAATATTCATTAAACAAGTTGTGTGGGATAGCAGGCATGTGTCACATGTCCCATTTCTTGGAAGGTTCCTGCAAGCTTCTAAAGCAATGGTGATGGTGGGCCCAAGATCTAAGGGGTTAGAATCCTTCTAGTGGTTAAATCTGGACTATTCTTGCCATCCCGTGCAACATTTTTAAGAGGATTCTGATTCTGCATGGTGTAGTAGGTGACTTCCACATGGCACCACCCTGAGAATTGAAGGAACTATAGAACAAGGTGAAAATATTTTACCAAATATTTCAAATGACTTAAGAAAGGTTAAAGGTCAAGATACTAAAGGGACCCTATGCTTTATAGTTAAAAGGTGCCAAGATGTTTTAATCTTGACCATCCATATTTTCAAGATTTAACACATGTGTCAAAATTTTTATAAGTGTGGGCATAAGCTTAGGAGGTTAAAAGGTGTGCAATTTTGAGTGTACGGATTTGATCAAAGTTGTTCCCCGCTAGCCCGCACCCATCAATTTGCATCCCAATAGACTCATGTGAGATAGTGGGCAAGCGACACATGGCACTTTCAAAGACTTCCAAGGGATGGTGGAGCCTAGGGTGATGATGCAAGGCGTCTCACATGGAATGATCTCATTGGTCCAATAATGGAGTAGGTTGAGTCATGTTTTTTCAAACTCATTTGACTTGATCTAAGCTACTTGATTATCCAAATCATCACAAGATCGACGAATTTGTTTTAAAATTATAAAAATGGCTCAATGGAGCCATTCTAGTTTGCATGAGCAAGCAATAATAGTAGACTTGATGTTTTTTCTATCCAATTGAAGGATATTTTTGCCATATAAGTAGGATTTAAAGTAATTTTTCAATTACCAAAAGAATTCTAAGGAGAATTGAATATTGTTCCTATGTAGTTCGAGCCTTATCACATCCAGAATTAGGTTTTCAATTATTCAAAGCACTAGTAAGTAAATATTTCATCCTCTATATTCAATTTCACTCGCATTTATGTACCTTCACCTTTTTTGAGATAAAGTTTTCTATTTAGGTTTCTTTTAAGGTTTAACATTCACTGAATTATCCTCAAAATACTTTAAATTTTCCCTAGTTTATGTGTGCTTGTTAGAACACCTAAATTACCACTGTGAAACCCTAAATTGAATTGTAGAGAACCTTAGGTCATGGAAATACTAAGAATGACACCCACAAAATCCCAAACTTCTAGTTCTACCTCAAAAACCCCAAAATGAGCCTTATTTCAAGATATATTGGACCAATTACCCAACTCCACAAATGATAAATGGGAGGGTAAAACAATGTTCTAAGGTCTTGGAATAGAAAATGGCATTGTTAACTAACAATATGCTATTAAGGATGCTACACTTCCAATCATTGGATGGAATCTATTTAAATATTGGTTTGGGAAGAGATATTATAATGTCTCTACATGCAATGGATGGAGATTAGACATGGGGAAACTTGTTCCAAATGTGTACCTTGACATTGACCTCCTAAAATCCATAGAAGCTAATTATGACCCTAATGTTCGAGTCATAAGGACACATTCTAGTGTGAAAATAATTGACATTACTCTTACAAGATTGATTCAAGTTTTTAGTTTGAACCCTATGGCCAAGGAGCTAATTGATGACAAGGCACTAAAGGAAGAATATGAAAAGACAAAAGAAACTTTCAAGGTTACAATATTGAAAATTTTCATGGGGAGAGAAAAGGGAAGAAGCAAGATTAGACTTGATCCATCTAATAAGGAGCCCTTCCTAGTTGACATGTTTGAATTCTATTTTCAGAGGAATTACTACACTTTGTATAAAATTTTAGGGTTTGACCCTCCCACAAAGATGGCAACAACCTTCATGTACATGGTAGTGAATACTCAACATGTAATGCTCAACAAATTATATGATTTTGCAACCTATCTGTCTAATGAGATCCACAAAGGTCTAACAACCCTCAAAGCTGGTGAAATAGGAGTGAGGTTTTGGTGGTACTCCTTGCTAATACAAATTTTCTTATACAAGGGGCCTCCTTGTCCAACCATGGACTCATATTTTGGATACACATGAGAAAGATTCCATTTTTTTTGTTTTCTCATATGTGTTTGCTTCAAAATTGACAAGATTGTTGGTGATGGATCCACCTAGGATTCTTAAGGATTTACACGATTTTCTAAGATCTATGGAGAGGAGACTTGAGTTGGGTATTGAACACAATTGGGGATACATCATTCCCTATCTTGATTGCACCATCCTCCAAGTGTATGGCACAAATGTTACACCTCATATATTTTCCAAGAGATGTTCCATTAAGGATTGGTTTTATTGAAGTCATGTGGTAGTTGTGAGATGTTGAAGATAGCCACTTATTTGGAACAAAGAAGGTAACCCTTTTCCCTACATATATTGTCTTCTCATATTTTTTCATGGTTAAGGATGGATGGAAAAATATTCTCCCAAAGATCAAATTGCTAGAAATGAAATGTTGTAGAGAAAGAGGTCATGATCTAGAAGGTTTCATGGTGGCCTTGAAGGATGTGATTAAGGGAGGAAAATTATAGCATAACTTCTCTTTTCTGAAAGATATAATAAGGAATGTTTTTTATTTGCAAAATGTGGAGAGAAAGATGAATTGGTTAGCCTTATTAAATTGGAGAAGGTAAAACAAGACAAGGATCCTGATTTTAAGGGAATTTTCTCAAACATTGATGATCAAATTTTGAGAGTGGAGACAATAATTCAAAATTTTGATAGGTGGTGAGGCAACTCAAAGAAGAAAGAGAATCACAAGATAAGGGGAAAGCCCCCATGCTTAATGAAAGACCAACATATCAACTACTCAAAAAAGAAATATGTATTTTCAAGGAAGAAGAGCATGGTGAGAAAGGAGCAAATTATTCCTACTCCTACTCATTCAAAGGAATCAAGAGAATCTTCTCCTATGCAACCAATACCACTTTTTTCACCTCAAAGATCATCTAGTCTGTTAGAAACCCTAGATTAGACATGCAAACCTAAACTCCTTCCACATAAGAGAAAACATCAAAAAAGCAGAGCTTTGCATGAATTGTGCAAATTGATAATATTCAGAATTAAAAGATTACAATGAGATGATTTGCTTTATAAAAGAAAATTATGCAACCCTAATGTTGACCTAAAAATAGCTCAACTAAATAAATCTTACTTATTAATTAAGTAAACTAATTATTACCTAGGGGTATGTGCTGGATCATGATGGGCCAAAAAGTGGCAATGAGAAAAAATCACGTTTTGAATCGGCTCAAAAACGCGGAAATGGCCTAGTTGACTTTTCTAGGTTCGGGTGACAGTACTTCTACCCGAACCAAAAACCAAAGGTAGTTTCCACAAATTGGATATCCGATCCAAATCGGATATCCGACTTTTGGAAATTGTATAAAAAAAACAGCCGACTCTTTAATTTCATTTCTCACAATTTGACGTGGGCGCAAAAGGAGAAACCCAAATCTGATATTCGTTCTGATCTGATATCCAATTTGAAAGGTATGTATTTGGTTTTTCCAATTTTGTAATAGATTTTTCAATAGATTTTGTTAAGTTTAAGTAGGTTTTATTAAAAAAAATTAAAAAATACAGTTTTCTATTGATTTTTTTTAAAAAACTAGAGTATATTTTGATTTTTTATTAAAACTTAATGTTTTGAAATGGATCTTGATTAAAAATTAGTGTTGTTGATGTATTTTTATCAAAAATAAGAGTTTTTTATTGATTTTTGTGAAAAATTATGGGTTTTTTTTGGATTTTTATTAAAAACTAGGGTTTTTTTATAATAATTTCATTTGTATTGTGTAATTTCAATTAGTTTAATTAGTTTTTAATTTTAATCAGGTATTATGGCTGAGAATGTAAATCCACAAATGTCAAATGCTCCACCACCTCCATAGCCAAATGCTCCACCACCTCCACAGCCACCAATTGAAGACTTAATTGGTGAAAAATTGGGGCAATTGAGGGGCATTTGTGAAATTTATTAGACAATGCCTCGATTGAGAGATATGACAAACACATTGAAAGAAATAATTTAAAATATAGAAACCCTCTCCACCCAACATAATTCCTTTTATTCGTGGTGAGAAGACATGAGGGAGTATTATCGATGTGGATTGTCTTACGATGATGTGAAAGATCTCCAAATAACCAAAGCCCAAATAGCCTCTTTATTCATTGACCCCCGCACCGGTTTGCTAGTGAATGTTAATAGAAAAAAACTTTCCATAAAATGGTGCATGCATAGGGACATTGTAGCTAACTTTTGGGATCGTTGGTGTATGGTTTTTGATAAACCACTGAACAATAATTCCGACATTACCATTTTACTTTATTAAAAAATTATATGTTGAGTTTGTGTTAAGGCATCATGTCAATTACTTTGACATTAAACCCTTCCAAGGCGTCGATGGAGGTATCCCCCAGGATAGACCAGGGGCAGTTAGAGTAGTCTCATGCCCAAATGTTCCCCTTCCTCCCCTTCCTCTGCCACCTCCAATATATCATCCAAAGATTATCGAGGATGCATCCACATAGACTATTCAGGCTATTCACTCTTTGAGTGGTCATTTGGTTTTGCATGCTTCTATAGTAGCTCAGCCACATTTTGGTTATGTTGGTGAAAGCTCGAGTGCTACTGCATCATCCTCTTTAGGTCCGCATATGTGTGTGCCACATGCTTGCACTATGTGCCGCCAAATATGCTTGGTTCCTCTTGTACGACCCGCTGAGCATCCCTTGAACACTTCTAATTATGACCTCCATGATGTAGACATTATAGATCAGTTGCAGGAGAGTGGAGTGCACCTTACAGAGTCTTCTCCTGCTAGAGAGGGAGATGCTGGAATAGTGACACAGGTAAGATTTAAGTTGTAATTTCATAACATGCATTTGTTTTTAAATGAATATTAATAAGATATAGTATCAAGTACTAATATTTATTTACATGGTCTATTTAACAATTGATGTTCGAGGAGGAGCTCGCACGGGTGACTGATAGCACCCTTAGGGCCATTTCATTTGGCTTGGACACACACGTAGTATATATTTTCGCACTCACTCGTTTACATTTTATATTATATACTTGCTTGTCATTTGAATTGTCATTAATGAAATTATATAATAGCTTATATGTTTAGCTTGTTTTCCTCCTATAGGAAATACCCAATGTAAGTGAGGTGCAGCCTCGTCTAGACTATGGAGGTGCAAATCTAGATAAGGGGAAGGTAATTGAACTCAAATTGGATTGAGTTAAGATTTTTAAGATCTTATATTGATTATACATACGTTGACATAGATTGGTAGTTTCATATGTACTTGTCAATTTTATTTATAGGCAATTATGAGCTTTATAGATATGTTGACAAGGGACACACTGCCTAAAGGAGTAGTTATTAGAACACCTCAAAGAGTAGGTGTTGAAACCCATCAAAGAGGAGGTGTCGAAACACCTAAAGGAGATAAAGAAAAAGATCAACCTAAAGAGGTACATGTGCTTATTTTATTTTGTGTTTGGTAAATAAGTTCTTATTACCAATAATCATATGCTAACTTGGATCAATTTTATGTATTTTTTCACATATATAGATTGGCATTTCAAAATTTGATTTGGTATATTCTAGGACTCCTAACCCTTTTAAGGGACGTATATTTCAGGTAATCATGATTTCAATTTTAGAATTCAATTAAAATTCAATGTATATTGATTTTGATGTTAATTACTCAATTTTAAATTATATAGTATAACTAATCTCAATTGTGGTTTGAATTTTTCTTGTGCAGCTACCTTCAGAGCCAACGAGTGCTTCAAAGAGGCTCCATTTTGATGATCCACCAGTAGTTTAGGATGAGATAGACATTTTGGCATGTAAATTTTGAATACATATTGAGATGGCATATGCTACATTTTGTAAAACTTTATTTGATTTGGCGTCGATGCAATTTTTGTATATGGACATACACTTGATTATTGGATAATTTGATATATAGAAGTTGCCAATCGAAATTTAATTTGTTCCTCATGTGCATGATTAAACTCTTTAAAAAATTTATCTTGAGAAATGGTTAAATATCAATGTACAATAGCTTAAAACTGAATGGTTATATTATCTAGTTTATATTTATATCGCTGATTACATTGCATTACACATCTTTCAAACTCAAATCATTAATTCACATTGCATAACTAGCAACTAGATGTTCATAGATGGAAAATTTTCAATTACAATATAGTTCTTACAAAGTTAACCTAAGCAGTTATGCAATTACTTCACATTGCATAACTGAAAACTATGAACAGTTGTCAATTGCATTTGTTTGTCATTGAATTCTATGAGACCACATTTCTTTGAAGTTTTTTTTCAAATAGTCCACTGCCTTGTCTATGCTACCACATTTTTCATACATGATAGCGATCACATTAAGTTGTAATAAATTAAATGATAGCCTATGGCTATTTAATTTATACTCATTTTATTTAAATGGATGAGGCTGATTGATAGGGTAGGGTTGGATGGAACAATCACCGTTCCATGCTCTAGGTCTTGCTTGCAAGATCTCCTTGGTGTCTTACTTCATCACCTTAACCTTTATGACCTTATTCATGTTTAGGTACCCCTGGTTCTCCTGGCCAACCCCACTACCATCACAAATCAACCTACCTAGTCAATCTTGGTGCAATGTCCCTAACTCTTCCTTAGCCCTTAATCTACCCTTAATCAGTAAAATGAGTTCCAAAACTCATTAAGCCTTTCCACTCCTTATCCTCCTGGTCACTCCTGATCAAGACATGTTCCTAAGCCTCTAACTCTATCTCAGTGGTCAAAAGAAATGACCTAACTACAAAAGAATGCTTGAACTGAAGAAACTAGCTACCTATTGTTCCACACAATGTTTGGAAGACAATTGCACTACATTCTACACAATTCATAGTGTCAGGATCACTCCATTGACACACAATTCAAAGAAAAAACCAAAAAAATTACACAAATTTATCACTGTCTTCTCTTGTAATCATAAATTTCCAATAATGAAAAAGCTTCAAACCTTCCTCTCAGGTCGAGGCACACCCTATATAGGTCAAAAAAAAGTAGTTATTCCTCCCCTTGGTTGGACATTGTAGTTACCCTGTGGCAAATTTGCAAAAATGAACCATTTTGCACTTTTTGCCAATGTCTAGTAAAATGAGTTTCTAATCTCATCAGTAAAATGAGTTCCAAAACTCATTAAGCCTTTCCACTCCTTATCCTCCTGATCACTCCTAATCAAGACATGTTCCTAAGCCTCTAACTCTATGTCAATGGTCAACATGACCTTTAAGGTAACACATCAAAAACAAAAATTTATCCTAGACTTCCTAATTGCCTAGTGTTTTCTAGGTGCTCCTGCACCACTGACCTTCCTTGATATTATTTTTTAATTTATTATTTTCAAGAGAGACTGACCTCCTTTAAGAGTCACCTTATTTTTTATAAATACGAGGTGATGTTAGTTCATTTCCTCAATCAAGTTCATTCAGCATAATTTGCAATCCAACCAAACATTTGCACTTGAGCAGCAGCGCTTCATCTTGCAACAACAGGCCAATTTCAAGGAGAAGCATATTCAATTGTATATTTGCATCTACGAGAGGTGCTATTATTCATTGTATCAAATTCAGCCATGAGTAGGGCCTGAGTTGTAAGAAAATTTCTTGTTGTGTTTATTGTCTTATGTGTTTCATTTTTTGAGTGCTTTCAGTTGTATTATTTGATCTTTAAGTTGAAATGGTCATATTGTTGATGACAAAGATTTGACCATGTTGGCTCTTAATGGTCTTACTTCATCTTAGGAGTCTTACATTCAAGGAGTCAACGTGATATCAAAACTTCCCAAGTTTGATCGGTTGAGGGCTTACTGTATTCAAGGGGAGTCAAGGTTGGTTGCGAGAGGTATTCCGCTCAATCCTCGAAGAAGGAAGGAAAAGGAGGAAAGAAAATATGCTTCAAGAGAAATGGAGATAAAGGGTCAGATGGTGCTCCTGCATTCAAAAAGAAGTGGGACCTCTATCGTGTTTACTGGGATACAGATTTTCTCAAAGTCAGTCAACTTGGATTTAACATTGGTAGCTTTGCAAACCTATTCAGAATAGAGTGATCTGAAGAGGACATCCCTAAATCTCGAACTTGTAAGACCCAATGGACTATTCCAACACATCTAGATGGGTACATTTATGCTAGGTATGGTTCTCTCTTGCACCCAAATATGTCGAATCGCTCTGAGCTACATCAAAGCGACGTTTTCCCTTAAGAGTCCAAAGTGCTAAAAGGTATTAAACTTTGACAGACTATTTCTCAGAAACCATGATGCTTAAAAACTCTTCGTCTTAGGATATGGGATTGTTTTGAGACCATCTACAATAACCTCTCTCATTTTTTGCTATCTCGAAGGCATTTTCCTATGGTGATGAGTTTTTAGTTGAGGGAAAAGTTGCCAAATGCAAGCAGTGTAAAGTTGCAAAGTGGTGCAACTTTCATTCTAAAACTCATACAACCCAATGGACTATTCCAACACATCTAGATGGGTACGTTTACACTAGGTATGGTTCTCTCTTGCACCCAAATACGTAGAATTACTCTGAGCTGCATCGGAGCGGTGTTTTCCCTTAAGAGTCCAAAGTGCTAAAAGGCAGCAAACTTTGATGGACTATTTCTCGGAAATCATCATGCTTAAAGACTCTTCATCTAAGGATTTGGGATCATGTTGAGACCATCTACAATAACCTCTCTCATTTTTTGCTATCTCGAAGGCGTTTTCCCATGGTGATGAGTTTTCAGTTGAGGGAAAAGTTGCCAAATGCAAGCAGTG
Source organism: Sequoiadendron giganteum (assembly GCA_007115665.2). Lineage (NCBI taxonomy): Eukaryota > Viridiplantae > Streptophyta > Pinopsida > Cupressales > Cupressaceae > Sequoiadendron > Sequoiadendron giganteum. The sequence continues at coordinate 66,788,149 of CM021101.1, read as the reverse complement.
TAAAGTTGCAAAGTGGTGCAACTTTCATTCTCTAACTCATACGACCCAACGGACTGTTCCAACATGTCCAAATGGGTCCTTTTACACTAGGTATGGTTCTCTTTTGCACCCAAATATGTCGAATCACTTCGAGCTGCATCGGAGCAGCGTTTTCCCTTAAGAGTCCAAAGTGCTAAAAGGCAGAAAACTTTGATGGACTATTTCTCAGAAACCGCGATGCTTACAGAATCTTCATCTAATGATATGGGATCATGTTGAGACCATCTACAATAACCTCTCTGAATTTTTGCTATCTCGAAGGCGTTTTCCCGTGGTGATGAGTTTTCAGTTGAGGGAAAAGTTGTCAAATGCAAGTAGTGTAAAGTTGCAAAGTGGTGCAACTTTCATTCTCGAACTCATACGACCCAACAAACTATTCCAACACATCTGGATGGCTACTTTTACACTAGGTATGGTTCTCTTTTGCACCCAAATACGTCGAATTGCTTCAAGCTGCATCGAAGTGGCGTTTTCCCCTAAGAGTCCAAAGTGGTAAAAGGCAGCAAACTTTGACGGACTATTTATCAAAAACCATGATGCTTACAGACTCTTCATCTAAGGATATGGGATTTTGTTGAGACCATCTACAATAACCTCTCTCTATTTTTGCAATCTCGAAGGCATTTTCCTGTGGTGATGAGTTTTGAGTTGAGGGAAAAGTTGCCAAATGCAAGCAGTGTAAAGTTGCAAAGTGGTGCAACTTTCATTCTCGAACTCGTACGAACCAATGTACTATTCCAACACATCTAGATGGGTATGTTTACACTAGGTATGGTTCTCTTTTTCACCCAAATATGTTGAATTGCTTCGAGCTGCATCGGAGTGACATTTTCCCCTTAAGAGTCCAAAGTGCTAAAAGGCAGGAAACTTTGATGGACTATTTCTCGAAAACCATGATTCTTACAGACTCTTTGTTTGAGGATATGGGATCATGTTGAGACCATCTACAATAACCTCTCTCGGTTTTTGCTATCTTGAAGGCGTTTTCCCGTGGTGATGAGTTTTTAGTTGAGTGAAAAGTTGCCAAATGCAAGCAGTGTAAAGTTGCAAAGTGGTGCAACTTTCATTCTCGAACTCATATGGCCCAATGAACTATTCCAACACATCTGGATGGGTACATTTACACTAGGTATGGTTCTCTCTTGCACCCAAATATGTTGAATCGCTCCGAGCTGCATCAGAGCGGCGTTTTCCCTTAAGAGTCCAAAGTGCTAATGTCAATGAAATGTGGGGGCAGAAATATTTAAGGCTAGATCAAGATTCTGCAAGTCCTAGCTCTTGCCCAATCAACTTGAATCAATTACATGGAAAATGAAATTCACAATGAACTTTTTACTTTTTTGTTTTTCGAAAAAGTTGCAAGCCATTATAATTTGTTATATATAAATAGGAGATATTACAAGACCTAGTTCAAACAAGCATACCGATAGGAAAGAACCAGGAAGAACGCCTCTGGTTGTAGCTTGATTAAGTACAATTGTAGACATTTGAATCATATTTCAAAAAACATCACTGGATATAGATTATACCTATACACAGTTATGACCTTTTTACATTGTTTCATATTTCAAAATTCAATTTTTACAAAATTTGCCTATTTGAGGCATTCAAGGCATAGTCTTCCACAAGAGTAGTATGTTGTCATTTTTGAGTGACAAGCACCTGTACAAACCATCAAGGTAGTAGTTAAACTAGATACAATAGAAAATATGCTTAGAATAACCAATCGATATTATTGTAATTTGTCACATACCTCTCTGAAAGGATCAGAGTTGCCTATTGTTGTAGCAAGTCCATGAGCAATCATGCCAGGAATATCACAAAATTTTTCAAATGATAAATCTATATTGTAACAACAAAAAATATGCTTAGACTAACAAATCCATATTAATCTAAACATACTGAATGATGATGAATTGGTAATGCAAACTATAAAAGATGCTTTGAATAACCAATCTATATTTAAGTAATATGTCACATACCTCTTTGAAAGGATCAAAGTTGGCTATTGTTACAGTAGGTCCATGATCAATCATGCCAAGATTATCGCAAAATTTTTCAAATGATAAATCTATATTGTAACAACAAAAAAAATGCTTAGACTAACAAATCCATATTAATCTAAACATACTAAATGATGATGAATTGGTAATGCAAACTATACAAGATGCTTTGAATAACCAGTCCATATTCAAGTAATATGTCACATACCTCTTTGAAAGGATCAGAGTTGGCTATTGTTGCACCAGGTCCATGATCAATCATGCCAAGAATATCGCAAAATTTGTCAAAATGATATATCTATATTGTCAGAACAAAAAAGAGGCTTAAGCATTGTACTATCCATTCTTGAATATGCTATTCAAGTGTACCTGAAGGGTCATCTCTTTGCTTAAGAGTATCCAATATTGCTTCATGATCAGCATTACTAAGTGTCCATAGTTGTTTTGTCTCTGGTTTGGCATGATGCTTCAACAACTTAACATTTGTTGCTATAACAAGGTGTGAATACATGAGAATGGTTTTGTGTTTCTCATAGTCTTCAAATGTAGGTATGCCATTCTTTCTAATCATGTATGTTCGCAACCAAGTTCCTGCAACCACAACTGAACCTGTAGGATACACGAACCCATCATCATCTTCCATCGATTGTGTTAGCTTCTGCTTTACCTACACACATTGAGCCAACCAATATTCTGATCTCTCTTCATTCCCCCACGGTGTAACAACTACAAAAACATGTCTTGGATGTAGTAGATCTGAAAGCCGGTCATAATCAAGTGAACTTTCCATTGTGTAATCTGTCATGGATATAGTTTGAGATAAAGGAGTTAGATACTGTGGAACCCATGTATCCACCCACTCACACTGAATATAACTCTGACAAAAACAAGCCAACTGTCATGTCCAAATGGTCCATGTGCTTGCATCTGAGCTTCGAAACGAATGCATCTTTGAAGAATCTTTGATTGTATGACAATCAAAAATGCCTCCCATTGTACCCTCCTCAACCAACCAAAAGAATCTAGGCACTATTGAATCAAGTGTCCCTCCCTGTGACAATGCTGAACTACACCAATCAATAATAGAATGTGCATCACTAAATTTTTCTCCTGAAATCTTTAATTGCTCCTTAACTAGAGGTCTTTTTACACATGCACCTGCTCCATCATGCTCCCCTTTCCCATGCCCAACTTCAAAAAAACTCCAAATATTAGGTACACCCCTCCCTACATGCATTCTACTCAACCAATAAAATATATGAGCATTCTTGAATTGACCTATACAATTATCTGACCAAATGAGATATCGGCCTAGTGCTATATCATGCTCTTGCAAGAACTCAAAAAAATTCTCAAAACAATGTTGGACATACTCGAACGAGTGAGATCTATCATAACTCATATAAAAATGATACTCTCCGATTATCTTTCGATCCTCCTCTGTACTATCAGGTGCATGTCTAAACATTATGTGGACAAAAATAGCAATCTAAATGGAATTATAATACTAAGATTGTACCTCATTTTGTTGTTGCAATGTGTAGTTCTCAGAAAAATCAACCACTGATATAATAGTGCCAATCGGAAAAGAGTCCTTACATATCCTAAATTGTTGATCCAGCCACTGAGACCTATGACTATGCCTTGCATATTTGTAGAAAAGATTGTCCTTAAAATCTGAAATAAAATCAGCAACACTGCATTCTTTTGTAACCAAATCGCATCCGAAACCTTCACCTCCACTCTGCAAAGTATATTTGACTATCTCATATCTCTTTTTCTTGACAAGATTCTTTCCAAATTCATGTTCCGAACCCTCATGAAAAAATTGAACAAACTTTGACAAGCCACCACATTGTGAGCACTTTGCATTTAAACAATCATTTCTATAGAAAAAGGAACCATCATCTCTAGAACATAAAAATAGATCTAGCAAGTCCCTTGATGATTTCGGAAGATGCATTGCACCACACTCCTGCAACATTTCATTAGTATGCAAAGTAGAATGGATATAGCATAATAGTTCATGGTACATTGAAAACTCCACATGATATTTGCAACAACAAGTATTACGAATCTTAAGAGGCACACAATAGAATGGCTTCAAACCTTCAAAATTTCTTTGTAAGATTTCCATATTTGGATGTGTTTGATTAAATTTGTTGAATAACATTGTTTGGCTTGATTCCAAGAAATTTTTAGGATGCGGTGTATAGTCTCGACTACCAATTCTTAACTTTAAAACATCCTTTGCATTGGCTGATACTCTAGAGTTATCATGCCAAAATTTTTGAATTGTCTGCTTTACATTATCATTTAGCTTCTTATCAACACATTTAATCCTTCCGGCAAAAGCCCATGTATCATTTTGAAGAGGATCATCTATTCTTTCTCTTCTTGCAAGTGCTCTATCAGAAGTTTTACAATTTAAGTCAAAATCAGTACAAGTTTGTCTCATAAAGTGAGCCTTTTTCAATTGATGGCTTACTATGGCGGTGGTAATGACTCTCTGAGCAGCTCTCTTATCTTTTCCCTTGTTAGTTTTTCCAATAGACTTGAGAGCACTAAAAATATTTTTGACAATAATAGAATTTTTTTCAGTCCTCTTGTTCAGATGAATCTTCAATTTGGCTAGCAAAGGTCTCATCTTTTGCATCTTTAGCAATTGTACAAAAAATTGGCATTGCTCGGTCAATGTCTTATCACTAAAATATTGGTTGAAAAGTATTCTAGCCCACAACCGAATAGTTTGTGTTGACCTCTAGCCTTCAAAATTGTTTATAATGTTATCATCAATTTTAACTAACCATTTAGGGGTTCTTGAAGGTCTTGAATTTGGAATACCTCTTTCTTCCACACAAGGTTCTTCATTTCTAGTGTAATCTGGTGAAACATAATTTACACTTGCTTCAATATTATGTTCAACATCTTCATTTCCAACATTTTCACCTTGAACATTTTCAAAATCAATTTGAAGAATTTCATTCCCAATTTCAATATCATGTTCAACATCTTCAATTCCAACATTTTCATTATCAATTTTAATATTTTCATTCCCAATTTCAATATCATGTTCAACATCTTCAATTCCAACATTTTCATTATCAATTTCAAAATTTTCATTCCCAATTTAAATATAATGTTCAACATCTTCAATTCCAACATTTTCACCTTAAAAATTTTCAATATCAATTTAAACATTTTCATTCCCAATTTCAATATCATGTTCTACATTTTCACCTTGAACATATTAAATTTCCCCTTCACTTGAAAGACCATAGGGCTCAGGTTCACCAATATTTAACATACCTTGTCTTTTCTTTCTATGACCTTCTCTATCTCTTTGTCCATATCCTTCAATTTGTTCTTTTGTCAGCTTTATCTTACGTGTTTTCTTCCGATGACTGCTGCTCCACATTATACCAAATAAAAGATGCTAAAAAATCAATATGTATGACAAATTTGAGTACAAGAATCTCCTAAAAGTTCATCTTTGTCTCTTCTTATCTGAAACCGCATGTTTGTCGCTTGTAAAGTGCTGCAAATAGAATGTAGGGTCAGTTGGAATGCACAAAAATGGCCCACATGGGGTTTTTCTATGGCCCACAAATCGGATATCCGATTTATAAAACATGTTCTCCAACGGTAAGATTTAACCTCTGCACAATGGAGTTTCACAAATCAGATATCTAATTTGTACACACATAGACTAAAGGGAGAGGGAGAGGGAGAGAGAGAGGGAGAGGGAGAGGGAGAGAGAGGGAGAGAGAAGGAGAGGGAGTGAGAAGGAGAGGGGAGAGTGAGAGAGTGAGAGGGAGAGTGGGGGGGAGGGAGAGGGAGAGTGGGAGAGGGAGAGAGAGTTTAGAGTTGAGGGAGAGAGGGAGAGGGAGAGGGAGATGGAGAGGGACAGAGGGAGAGATAGAAGGAGAGGGAGTGAGAAGGAGAGGAGAGAGAGAGAGAGAGAGGAGTGATTGAGTGTGAGACTTGAGAGAGATAGAGGTGGAGAGAGCGAGAGGGAAAGAGATCATATTTAAATATTTTATAAATTGGTAATATATATATTTAATTATTTATGGATTAACTAAAATATTGAAATAATATTAAAATATTTATAGATTAACTAAAATATTGAAATAATATTGAAATATTATACATTTAATAATATATTAAATATTAAATACATAATTTGGTAAGAGATTACCATAAATTGTATATTAAATATATTACATTATAAACCTTATTGGATATTATATATATTAAATTATAAACTTAATTGCATTTTTAAATAATATATTAAAGATTGTATAAATTGTTTTAAAACTGATCTAAAAGATATCATATATCGAATTCAAATCCGATATCGGATTCAAATCGGATATCTAATTTAAATCGGATATCCGATTTGAATCGGATATCCGATATTCTGACACAAAATTTAATGCCTTGGTATTAGGCTCAGGATTTGGTTTGGACCTACCAATCCTAAAAGTCAACACGTAAAACATGTTTAACAACTTACCTTGTTTTTCCAGACTTCACCCATGTGGCTAACAACTTTTATTTTACCTAAAATTGATAAAACGAAAAGGGTTTGTAAAGGAGCTTCTCAGCTTTCTACTAGTATAAATTATATTTTCTTTAGAATCTAATAAATAATAATTATTTATTTTTTATTAGAATTATGACTAAAGTCTTGATTGATAGTTTGATAGAAAAAAATCTCTAGCTTTCAAACGGTATCACATTTTTTGAATCGAAAACATGCGTCACATTCTATGCTTCGCATACTATAGGATTAAAAATATAAAAATGAATTCCATTAAGTTTTGACCAAGTTAAGGTGGTTAGACATACGAGTTTTAATATTTTTAAAAAGTTGTAATAACGAATTCATAATTAATTATTTATTTGAAAAAAAATTACAAAAAAATATGTATCACATCCGGACATGAGTCCTCTACTTATATCTAAAATTTTATGAAAAAATATTATGATTTTATTATGGTTAGGGTGGTCAGACAGACACCTACTTTTTATTTTTTCTCTGAAATTTTAGTACTACTGCATTGAAATTTCAAATTTTCACCAAATAGATTTTTTTTTACAAAAATTAACCTAGTAGTTTAGAAACTACATTCAATTTACCACATATTCTATTTTTACATATTTTTGAAATAATATAGATAACTTATTCAAATTTTTATGTCAAGTTGCCCAATTCTTATTTTCTGAATTTTCATTGCCACTTAAGGACCTATTTTTTCCATGATGATCCTGCACATACCCCTAAGCAAAACCTAAGTAAAGTTATGCAAGTACAATTAAATATTAATTACACTAACACCCCCCCATAAGTGCAACTTAGGGAGACTAAATAAGAATGCACCTAAAACTAAGATGAATGCAAGAAAGCATGAATGGGTCCTGACAACAAGGCCTGATCAGGGACCCACGTACAAATGCAATAATGAGGTAGAGAAGGAAAACCCAATGGGACAACCCCCTTTACAATGAGATGACTACTACAAAGAAGCACTGGAAGAACACTACAGAGTAACACTAGAACCGCAATCCGGCAAGCAAGGAAAGATAGTTATGTCTACAAGAAACCATATCAGAATCATAATAATGCAACAATAGACCTGATGCCACGGAACACTCGAACACTCCAAACTGGAACAACCCTGGAATCCATAAAGCAACAATAGATGAAATGATGATGACAGAATCTGGAAGCTGTGAATCTCGATGCCGATGCCAAATTGAAACTAAAACTCTTCCATGGGAACAAGTACCATAAAGACTCAGGAACATTAACCACAAATTTAGTGGCCCTCAAACAGAGATGGATCCGATGCAGATCATTAACCATAGGCTCTCAATCTAAATTGTGAACCGATATGAATCTGATATGTGTCAAGCTAAGACAAAATATTGCCAAAACAAACTAAGAAACCATATTACAACCCATGCAAGTTGTCATCAAAATACAATGAAAATTACTATGCAAGAAACCCCCCTGATGAAACTTTATATCAGTTCATTTATTACAATACCCAAGATTGCAAAAGGAGAGAAATCCTAAACATGCATAAATAGAAAATAAAAATTGACCTCGGATCTATGTAGAGGACTAAACCAGCTTTCCAATTCCGCAATAATGGCGAAGAAAGGATCACCGAGTCAAAAGATATGCCCTCCGGAGTGAAAAACACAAGTTCTAAGTTCAAGGACCTGTGACATAAAACTAGATGAAAATTAGAGAAAAATACCTTCACCACTAGATTGGCATCGGAATCTGCTTTCCAACAGTATCTTGTTTGTGAGAAAAGGACACTGTACACAAAAGTTATGCCCGATTTTGTAAAAGTGCTCCAATTTGGCCAATAAGGCCTACAGGCAGCCCAAGGGGCTAAAACAATTTCGGCCCCTGGTCCTGTAAGTGACCAAGGGCTGGCGGATAGGGGTTGGGGTAGAGCCCCTGTTCACCCATGTGACCATGGTGAAAGCAGAGGGGCCGGCCGAGGGCTAGGCACATAGCGCCCGGTCCCCCTTGTGATCGGCTCTAGATTGTGCAAGCTTGTGGGGGCTGAGAGCCGACCGGCGGCCGACAGGTGGCGCTGCTGGCCGAAGCGGCCAACGGGTGGCCGCCTGGTGGCCGCTCAGTGGCTGCCCGGTGATGCAGACCTTTATACCTAGAGGCGGTGGTGTGGATCCCTAGAAATTCATTTTTTTGAATTTTTTTCGATTTTCGTGCATCGGTAAGCATGCTGGGGAGGCCGTACGGCTTCCCTAGCAATTTTTTTTTGCCTTCCGGATCAAGTGCTTAGAAATCAACCAAACAACAGGAATCCTTAGGGTTTTTTTCCACTGTGAATGCGATGGTGACCTCCATTCGTGCTCAAAATGCTCTGAAATATCAGCTACCTCCAGAGCTTGCAAAAAATCACCACGCTTGAAACCCTCATAGATTTCTTCAACGATGATGAAAATCAGTAAAATGAAAGTCAATCCTAACTTTTTCCAGTGCTCTGAATCCAATGGTGAAGCCCAATCTGATCCAAGATGCTACATAAATAAACTCAAGGCATGATACCCTCGAGGAACCCCAAATGAACTCTGTAATGAATTTCTCCAGAATTTGAGAAGGGGTTGCATGTCAAGGCTCTGATACCATGTTAAAAACCCTAGATCAAACATGAAAACCTAAACACCTTCCACATAAGAGAAAACATCAAAAAAGTAAAGCTTTCCATGAAATGTGCAAATTGATAATATTCAAAATTAAAAGATTACAATGAGATGATTTGCTTTATAAAAGCAAAGTACACAACCCTAATGTTGACCTAAAAATAGCTCAACTAAATAAAGCTTACTTATTAATCAAGTAAACTAATTATTACCTAAGCAAAACCTAAGTAGATTTATGCAATTGTAATTAAATATTAATTACACTAACATAGTCCGCAATTCATTGAGATTGACTTGCCTCCAAGGGAGTCAACACTAAAGAGGAGAAAATATGAGTTAGCAAGAAGGGTTGAATCAGCTAGACTTGTGGATTATCATTTTTATTTTGATGAAGAGATTATTGTCACAGTTGATGAAATGATGCAAAACATGCCTTCACCTCCAAGGGGGGTGAATCCACCAATTCAAAGGCTTATATTGAGTACAGCTGATTTGATTGGGGTCAACAATATTGATGATGTCATGGAACAAGCATGTAAATATTTTATGGATGATGATTCTTTTTTCAAAACAAATAGTTTTGAAGAATTTGTTTGGAGGGAAAGGAGAGATGAGTATGATGAAAAAGTGAAAATAAGGATGATTGAGAATTTAGAGTTACCAAGGGAGGTCATTAACTAAAGAGTCCTTGTAGAAATGAAGAAAAAATATAAGGATATAATGCCATAAGAAGGTAGGAAACTTGTAAGAGAGAGTGGTTTGCTCCTCTTACTAGAATGGGACATGGCATCTACCATAGCATTTGATATGGTGAGGAGACATGATTCTCCTATTTTTTTCACTGATAAAGAAGCAAAATGTGTTTTATAGGGGTCAACACTCAGTCCATAATGCATGCATTGGTCATTTGGGCATTAGCCCTAAACACAAATAAACCTGAAGTTGCAGAACTAGTAGCAGACCTTAGAGGTGGACTGGTAATAAAAAGAGTATTTGATACTCTAGTTGTTGATGCAGTCACATTAGTTGTGAATGTATCCCAATTCACCAAGGCTACTATTGAATCTTTACAATAAGAATATGATGCAAAGAATAAGAAGTACAATGACTTGGTCATTTCATACAATAAGGATGAATAGAGAATTGCAAAATTACAATTGCAAAAAGAACTGTTAAAAGAACAATTGCAATCATTGCAGTCAAGGCCATCACTAATGTCAGGGCAACCAATGCCATAGGGGCAGGATAGTGTTTCATCTCCTCCACTTTGTCTAGTGCAATCACCACATTCCCTTGTCCATACTCCTCCTCCATCCTTTATGAAAATGGTAGTCTATAATCCTGATACTGTACTACTGGCATATCTTGCCCCAAGTACTTCAAGTGCGACTCCTCCAAAGAAAGAAGTGAGTAAAGAATAATTAATTAAGCAGTTGGAGGTGTATGAAGAATTATTTTCATTGTACAATGACAATAATATTTTTATTATTTCCAATGTTTAGGAACATAGTTTATCAAAGGAAATAAAAAAAGTGAGAAGTGTTCACTCTAATCATTCTTTAATGTTCAATTCAATAAATATATTTGAAAGGGATATATCAGTTGATATTCCACTAATGTAAACATGGGTGCCAAGGTTGAGTTCCTTAAAAAGTATGAGTATAGGATACACACATGATTAGAATAGGCCATTGTAGATTGCTCCATCTTACAAAGCAGTAAAGGAAATAATTGAATATCAAGGATTAGTGGATCCATTGGAAAAGAGGATCAAGGCATTGCTCAAGCAATTTGATGAGAGTGATCTTGGCCTCTTGCCTGAAATTCTTAATAATGATGGAACTGTCAAGACCTATGAGCAATGGACGGATCATATGGATGCTACTATTTCTACAAAGACCACCTTGATTTTTGAAGGAGATGTCAAAATAGCTATGGTAAAGGATAGTTTGAATAAGTTGTCAGTCACTAGTACATTCTTGGAGGAGTTTGACAAGGACACAAACAAAATAATGACCAAGTATGATCCTTATAGGACAAAGCTAGATGAATTCATGGCCTTCAATTCGCCTACAAAAGAGGATTATGCTACATGGGACAATAAGTATAATAATATTCCTGATTTTTAGTCTTCTCCAATGGTGATATGACTACAATTTTAGTCTATTTGGCATATTCAACAGTCTTCAAGGTTTTCAAGGGCATTAGCAGAGGTGTTGTGTTTTCTTGCACACAATGTTTGTGTATTCGTCTATTTGCTTAGTTTTCCCAAGTCCACAAGAAGATAAATGAAGAAAGGAAGTTGCAAAGGCATCAAATAACCATTTCAGATATTTTGGGAAAGAATGATGAGAGCAACAAACTTTGTAGCTATATTATACTCAGAATATTTTCTCCATGAGTTTGTAGTTGCACCTGCATTTTGAAATATAATTATATGTCAAATTAAAATGTGACATGTGTAGTGGCCCGAAGCTTGTTTCTCCCTTGTTCTATAAAAGGGAATTCAAGGCCATTTACATGGGTTGTTGATAGATAATTTAGAGAAACTTTGTAATAGAAAGTATAGACAATAGGAGTAAAGTCTGTAGCTAGGTTTTTTGAGTCTATGTGTTTTGCAAATTCTTGTCATGAAGGATTGCGTTGTGAGTGCTAAGCATTAAAGCTCGTCAATCCTATGCAACATGGGGACATCCTGGGGCTTGTGAGTTGCCTAAGATGAGGATGAAACTCTAGATTATGGGCCGCTTCACCTTGAATAACCTCCTAAAACTATTGCTTGATAGGGAAAAGGGATAGAAGAACTGAAATTGGAAAGATTTCTTAACCCTAAGAGGCGATGCACCAAAGATCCAAGACTTATACTCACTGGTTCAAATTAAAATTTCTCTCAAAAAATCAACCTTACCCTATGCACAACTCAGCTTTCACAACTTTACACAATAGTGTTTCATAAGAACATTGCTTTCACGTTTTTTGAAGGAAAACTAAAAAAGTTTTCACAACTTTGACTGCTGAAAGAGATAACACAACCTATGAACTGTATAAATATTTCTTATTCAAGTATAAAATGTTTTTAAATGAGACATAATTTAAGGATTTTGCATTCATAATCACAGAAATTAGATCAAATCATCTATAAAGACACTTAATACACGAATTTAGAGAAGGCAAAAAACACTGATTTTATTGAAATAATAAAAGTTTTTGCTTGTACAAATCTAAAAATACTAATAAAATTTAAAAAAATTGAGTTACAATGCTCTATACTTGCTGTGTATGCAAGCAAAAAGGAAGAACTAACTCCAAAAAGAAGAAGCCTTGTAGAAAAACGAGCTTGCTTGTGACTGAAAGAGAAGATTGGAGATGAACTGATTGTCCTTATTTCTTGACATCTCTATCAACTTGCATGATAAAACACCCCTGGGTCGTGCAAAAGAGAAAACCCTACAAAAGAGGGCTTAGGACTGCTCCTAACTGATGGTTTGTAGTCTCAAAACATGCCTTAACTGATGTTGCACCCATGAGGGGTCTTGAACTGAACTAGAACTGCCAAAATTCCACATTTTTAGGCTTCTAACTACTCTTAACCTTTTGCACAATCGACCTCAACTGTTTTGCATGAAATAAGGGCTTATATTTGAACTTTAGTTCAACTTGGTCTTCCAGGCATAGGATTTGTGGTTGTCTTCAAACTATGCACACTGTCCATGAACTCTCCCTTGCTTGTCTCACTGTGATTTTTCATTTCAGGGTGCTTGACTCTCCTATAAACTCAAAGTAAGCTTTAAAGGAGGACACTTCAATCATAAATGACTGTCCACTTTATCTAAACTGCCATTTACAATCCTGCTTTTATGATCTAAGCAAAAGATGAAAAATATCTCCATAATGCTAGACATATGAAAGACCTCTCCAATATCTAGACCTTTTGTGCTTTACAACCATCAAAATGGAGGTGCATAAAAATAGGGATCTATTGCCATGACTACCACAAACTTCTCATCTATGAACCTTGCATATGAATCTGATCTTTTTTCTTCTTAATGTCTTGGTATCTCTTCCTTATGCATTGTTTTGGGTTTGATACCATTTAAAGTGGATTGCCCTTCATTATGAAATCACTGTCCTTATCTTTGTTGACTGTCCTCTTGAAAATTCAAAGTGACTGTGCATTTCATAAAGACTGCCTCTCAACTTTTATCACTGTCTTCAACAAAACTTGTCTCAAAGGTCTCAAAGTACTATCATCAAAATATTGAAATTGAACTCTAAGCAAGTTTTGCATTATCCAAGACTATCATACCACCATCTTTCTCTGCCCTTGCATCCACTCTGCAAAATCTTTCTTTAATCTTAAAGGTGGCTGATCTCATCATGATACCTCACTATTCATGGCTATCATACCTGAAGCTATGCTTTTAAGACTATCATTGTGCCTTCTTCCATGCAGAAGTGATCATGCTTTTGGGTATAAGGCTTCCCTTTCACTAGAAAGATGCTTGATGACTGTCATTTCATATTATGACAGTGACTACCTCTTTGAACCTTGTAACCATAGTCACTTGAAAGTCTTTTTCTCTTACTATGGTGTGGTGTGTACTATCTACGTGCTTTTGAGATCACATTCTTTGAGATATTTAATCAAAATTCCCCTTGTGTTTGATTGTCCCTATTGATTCACTGTGATAGTCATTATGCACTATGATCTACTTTCTGACTATACCTGCTGTTCATGACAATACTATGACTTTTCATTGTATTTTGTCCTTGTGTGGTGTTTGAGACTCCTTGTGATGTCCTTTATTGCATTGAATTTACTGCCATGATTATGCTTATCAAGACCTTTCCTTGCCTTCAATAGGACTGTCATACTTTATCTTGTATTGTTGTCACTACTTTCTCTTTAATCTGCCCTTATAGAGAATCAATATGACTGCCACTCATGGTTATTTATGACTGTGATTATCATTTGTAACTCTACCCTTCATATTGACTGATTTTCTCTATGAATCTCACAACTCTGAGTCTAAAAGACTTGTAGGCTGCCCATTGATTATTTGCATGCACAACCCATTTATTATTGCTGCTAATTCACTTATATTGCTGCAATTTTTTAAGTCGAATTTTTGGTCTTTCTAGTGTCATATTGCTGCACTTTTTGGGCATCTTTCGCTGCTTCTTATCTTGTTCTTACCCCTTCTTAATCTACCCTTTATTGATTGTCATACATTGAAGTTACTATCTTTTTGCATATGATTTGATGGCTCTTTAACACTCTCAATTTGCTGCTCTTTCACACTTCATTTGTTGTCTTTGACTGTCCCTGATTTGCCGCACTTTATTGACTGTATTTGCTGCACTTAACTATCATCATTTGTTGCTTGCTTTAAGTTGATATTGCTGCTCATCAAAATTTGACATTGTTGCTCGTCAAAATTTGACATTGCAGTTCACTTTAAACTATTCTCCTTCCCTTCAAGAAACTCTTCAATTTGGTTAATTCCTATAGAAACTCCATACTTTACAAACGGATAAAAGATTGGTTTTATACATTCTAAGGAATACATCACATACCGATAAAAATATTAGTAAGCAGTATAAAAGGTCACTAATATTATATTCAAAATAATATTATATTCAGTTTTTTTTCTTCTCTCAATCTTCTTGTGCTTGCCCTTAGAAGTTTAAGTTTAAAGAGAACAAGATCAGAAGCACTCACAACTCCATCAAAACCATATCTGCTACCTCTAAATTTGCGCTTCTATTTGGCGTGACTTGACAGGGTACTCACTGTCAATCTTTAAAATGTGGTGTCTATTCACTGAACATTGTGATTGCATTTTACACCATGAGAAAGAAAGAAACATAAATGTCTTTTCAATCATACTAAATTGTCTCCTTGGTTGCAATACATTATAGATTTGCATATACATGATCAATCATTATGACTGTGTTTCAACATGAAACTTGACATTGTACCCTTCTATGTTTTATTTGATGGTGCTACCCTTGATCATGCCTTTGTCACCTCTTGACTGTCACATCTTTAAAATGTCTATCCCATACATAAGAGCTGCTCCTTACTATTTATTCATTGTGAAACCTTTCATTTTTTTGTGACCACAATATTCATGAGACCCTGCCACTATGGTTTCAATGCCAATGAAACCTAAAAGCAACCTTAACTGTTCTTGCATAGGTTGTAACCTTTGATATCTGAGAGCTTTGACTACCACAATGAAATGGCTGCTACTTAAAGATGCCTCTTTGAAACCTTGGGGTTTCAAGGCGTAGAGATTGACAAGCTTGCTGATGGTAGAATCTCATAGGTTTAAGAGCTTGATAGATCTCTATCATACTTACCAATGCATGATCATACCACAAGGATCCGAAAGGTAGTTTTTAAATATAAATATGTATTCTTTCAAACCCTAGCTCGTGGAAGGAAGAGAAAGAGCCTCCCAAAGAGAAAACAACATCAACAATGCAATGAAAGGATGAAAGAACGTTCATTTGCTTCTTCTAAACATATGAAGATGCAAAAACAATCCTCCAGAAGGCAGATCCATGCAAAATGGAGTTGTGAAACACCTCAAACCTAGGATAAGAGAGAGAAACATGTGGAGACTCATCTTGAAAGGATTATATGCTATTAATCTCTCCAAGTTTCCTTCTCATGCCACGTGGTTCTTCATCTGCAACTCCTCCATTGCAACATGCTATTAACAGAGTGCAAATAGCAATAGTAAAACCCTAAAACTCCTCCTCTGCGTGATGTCCTCATGAAGTTCTCTTCATTTTGACCTTTCCTTTCAAATTTGTTTTGCCCTCATCTTGATCTCTAAACAAAGAGTTAAAAATTTTGCTTTTCCATGCAATGTGAGACTTTTCTTTTTCTTTGTATGTGCTTGGCACTTAAACAAAGAGTTCCATTTCCTAATTTTCATGCAAAAATATGCTTTTTTTCACCTCGAGTATAGAAATAATCTCTCTTTTCGCTTTGGCTTTTATTTCATTTTTCAATTTAAAGCATGTCTTCCAGTTTGGCATATAAAAGATTATAACTTGAGTTAATCTTCACTCTTTCTTGATAGAAATCTTTTAACAAGATCCTTTAAATTAAAAGATTAACTCTCCCCCCTTTTAAAACAAAAGACCTTAAGACAAAATAAATTTTTAAAGAAAATATTTAAATTTGATTTTAAACAATTACCTAAGACTTATGAAAATATGGATTACATTCTTGATGACCTCAAGGGTGTTTTGCTTGCTAAAACAAATTTGACCAGTAGCCTTGCATATCTATTGGGCATAGGAGTCAATATATGGCTTGAAAAAACTCAGATTAGATCTTGACAGAGCTGTTAGAAACATTGAACAACAACAAGCACCTACCAACTAGACCAAAACTTGTGCATCGACACTTAGGGAAAGGGGAAAAACCGAATTGAAACATGTGCATCAACACTTATTAACATGAAAGAACCTACCCTAACCAACACTAACCAGCAGTGGTAGTGTTCAAATGAATCCATTAACTGGTTTTGCAAAATAGCTTCCCTTTCTTAGTAATTTGCAATGTTTCACATGCTTATTAATAGCCAAAGAGACACTGAGAGATGCCAAAAATTTGATCAACTACTGCAACAAAGATTGAAGAATAAAAACAAGTCCACCTACCTCAACATATAGACCATACATGTTGTTGTTTTGAGGTACATAGGTAAGTTGGATCTACTTTTCTTCATCAACAACTTCATGCTTGAGTACAAGAATAACCTGTGGTGCTTTGTTGGACTCAATATGTGCTAGATGTCTGATAGAACATCCTCTTGAAAGATTAGACTTGGATCTCTCACTACTGGTTTGTTGCTTATGCACTGTTGTTTCATCATTTTGCTGATTGGGTTGCTCTGTTTTCAGTGACTCAATTAGAAACATGGCCACTTCTACTTATTTCTCTTGCTGCTCATGATTTCTCTCCTCCAATGGTGTTGGTTTACCATCTAATTTCAACACAAATACCTCAAGATCGTCCCAAAAAAGGTCCTCTTCAACTTCCTCTTTGATTTTTTGTGGAAGAGGACTGATTTTTACTTCATTACAGCTCTCTTGAGGGATCAAAAAATCAAAGTCTTTAACTTGTTGCTACTTATTTGTGTTTGATACAATTGTAACCAGATTTATACTTTTTGCATCCTCATGGTAGCTCTCATCAAACCTTCTAGACTCCACAAAAGGTTTAATTTTGTACTCCTCTTCATGATCCAAGGCCCCATTATCACATTGATCGTCTTCAATCAGCAACTCATCAAATTGTTTAACATCTTCTTGCTGCTCTAAAACTACTGTTGATGAGAGGAAACTCACACTTTCTTCATCATTTTCAATGAGAGAAGGTAATTCATGAAACCAAACTGAAGAATACTCCTCTTGATCAACCTCTTTTACCTTTTCATCCTGCTATCCTGGCTAATCTTCTAAGATAAGTATAATGACATTTTCATCATCTTCAACAAAATAATGAAGCTTATTAGTTAAAACATACAAAGATTCATCTTGAGAGATATTTTCTTGTTCTAACTGATACTGCTCCATAGTTGTATGCATTGAATTTATGTTCATAGTGTTGGGTCTCAAAAAGGCAGGTTTGAACCACAAGAGGTTGCCAAGCTCTCACAACACTATTGGCCAACTAATAAGGCCAACCAATACGGTTGAACCTTCTACTCTTAAGGCTCTGCTAAACCTAGGTGGGTATACCTATATGAATGTCGCAGATTTTGAACTATGCTTCTTGCTTGACTAAATTCTCCACAATGGCAATTTGATAGTGGAGAGATATGGTCTAAACTTGGCATAAATTGTATATGCAATATCAAGGTAAAATCAATATGTTCATTTAAGAGATGCAAATAAGATGAATTAAACCTATAAGGATAAATAAGACCAGTGCCTTATTGGGTAAAATGGAGTCAAGAAAAAAAAACCTTAGATGAATGACTTCTAGCTAGCAAAGATTCTAATTATTTGGCATATGATATTAGTTCATAACTTGTATAAACATGCAAGAATGTAACTACCAAGTTATTCTTAGTGATCCAAATGATACTTCCAGATTACTATGAATGACTTGAAGGATTTAATCTTTAGTTGAAAGAACCAACCAATCATACCACATAAATACAGCAAATGTGTATTGATAAACTGAGAATATACTTGATATGTCAATTTAAATAACAAAGAAATATCAACCCAAGAGACAACTTGATAATATTTTCAATTAATTTAACAAATAATTGATACCAAAAGGGTGCCACAAAATCAGAGTTCTTTCATTGATCCATCAAAACTTCATACATGCATCATGGTCCTTTCAAGCATTCTGAAAATATTATATTTCCTACTATTTACCGTCAGTCTCTTTTCTAATCCCCCTTTGCAACTGATTTTCAAATATTTATATAATACATTCCAAGGGTCATGACCCTTCATTTTACTGGGCAACCGCTTGATATTCTGATTATGGTCGTTTATAGTCTGTGACAAGAAAAATATTTGATTATATTGCCTTCATCAGAAAATAAAACATTTCAACTATAATTTGCCTTTTATATTTCATTTTATCATTCCCGCCTTCAATATTTTATGCCTTTACATTTACCGCAATACTGCAGGCTTTGAATTTTCCTCTGCGATATAGCGGTGACTGGCCACACACTGGCTGTCAGGGATTCTCCTCCCTTTACTGCTTCACCGCAGGCTTAGCCTTTACCCTTGGCGGTATGGCGATATTAACATTAACTGTCAACTCCACCATTACCAGCACTACTGTGGTCTTTGTCTTCACTGTCGATGGTTCCGCAGTAAACATTTATTGTTACCCTCGCTGCCACATCCGCTATCAGCTAACCTTTTACCACATTACCGTGGTCACCTTGTGAACCGGTGGCGGTATCGTGGTCTGACCGTCACAGTCTTTCCTTCCCTCCATCACTCTACCACGGTCTCTGACTCGACTATCAATGGTAATGCAGTGACCATTTACCGCCCATCCTTAATCGTCACCTGTTGCATCTCTATCCACCGCAGTCACCATGGTTTGCCTCCTAACTGTCAGCGGTACCGCGGTGTGACTGATCTCGACCACTACATTCACCATCCATTGCTTACTACACTAGTTATCTCACCACCACCGTGATACTACGGTCAATGAATTGATCGCATGTGGTGTGGCAGTAAACACATAATGCCTGGTCCTTAGCCCCACTGCTATACCACGGGCCCATTGTGGGAGGCCACAGTAAAGTGGTAAGTGATATAAAAATGAATATAAAGGAAGCGGTAAAGGTTATAAGCATATTTTAAAAGGTATTGAATGATTTTTTCATGAAAAGATAGGAAAATGAGAGGTTTAAAATGGTCAAATCGCTTAGGTTTTTGATGAAAATTTGGGTTCTAATAGTGGCTCCTGTTGGGGATGAGTGATTTTTCAATCATTGCAAGAATCCAGAGTATCTTTGGTAGAGCAGACCGAGTAAAAATATGAAAATGAAAGCCTTGGCAGATGGAGGGAATGGACAGATAAATGATCTAAAAGATGGAGCAAATAGAAAATGGAAAATGAAATGACTCTAATCTACTGTACATGGAAAGTGTGATTTTCAAAACAAGGGAGCTTCTGAGAATGTCCATATACTAGCAAACCCAGACCCTTCAAAAATTCCTAAACCTACTGTGCATGGAAAATATTTTTTTCAAAAGGTTTTTCTAGGAATTGTCCATGCACTGGCAATTCTCAATCCTCTGCTCTTCCTTAAGAGAAGAAATGCTTCAAAAACTGCCCATGTATAGGTAACTCTTGTTCCTCTCCAGACATGTTTTGCAAGAAATATGAATCTTCTCCTCTCTTACCAACAACAACAAAAGTTCCCAGCCATAATGCTTCAAATTTTCCATGCTTTCCCTTCTCTTGGCATCTTGCATTCCACATCAGCACCAAATCATTTTCTTTAAATTTTCTATCTTTTGCTTTTTTATTAAACAAATAATTCATTTGTGCTTGCAACTTCATATTCTAGTTTTGAGTGAGTCTTCTCATCTCATCAAGTTCTACCAATTGTTCCATTCTCTCCTCCATTGGTTCTAGAACCTCTATGTCTTCTTGAATGATAAATTTGTAAACTGGCAACAAATTGTGTAAAGGCATTCTAGCTTGTGTTCCATACACTAATTTGTATGGGGAATTTACAATTTCCTTTTTCACAGTAATTCTATTAGCCCATACATCCATTTTTAATTTTTAATCCCAAGTTTTTTTACTTTCACCTAGCATTCTCCTTATGATTTTTAGAAGACTTTTGTTGCTGGATTTTGCTTGACCATAGCCTGTGGGTGGTAAGGAGCAACATAAGAGACATTAATACCATGTGTACTATAGAAAGTCTTAAACTCATCAATCTGAAACACATCCCATTGTTTGTAATTAATCTCAATAGTGTACCAAACCTGGTAATGATATTATCCATTAAAAAATTGATCACAACTTTACTTGTCGCCTATTTGGTTGGGATTGCTTCCACCCATTTGGTGAAATAATAAGTGGATAACAGTATCCATTTGTGCCCTCCACTTGATTTCTCTTGTATCTCTCTAATAAAGTCAATTCCCCATTGATGAAAAGGGGCTTCAACCTGCACAAGCCTCAGTGGTAAAGCTCCCTGATATTTCATTTTGCTTGAAAACTTCTGACATGCCTCACACTTTCTCACATATGAAAAAGAATCATTAAAAACTTTTGGCCAGTAATAAGCTGCCCTAAGGATCTTATGTGCAATTGTCTTTGCAAAATAATGACCTCCACAAACTCCTTCATGCATTTCTTTTAAAACATGTTTAGCTTGTGCTTCATCTAGAAATAACAATAATATCCCATCCTTGTTCTTCCAAAACAAATCACCTTTTATGAATACATATTTAGCTACTTGTAGTTTCAAATTTCTTCTTTGGTTATCACTAAAACTTTCAGGGCACTTCATGTTTCTAAGGTAGTACATGATGTCTGCATACCAAGGTATATGCTCAATACTTGCGATTACATTTCCTTCATCTTCTACATTGAAAATTTGATTATCTTTAATGTTTTCTTCTGCCATTAACTTGGCCAAACCTTGGCCTCTTACCAATTTGGTAATTTGTATTTCCATATCAAATTCCTGGATTTTATTTATCCACCTGCACCTTTTTCCTTTTACTTCTGACTGCATTAAAATTTCTTTAACAACTGTGTGATGAACATAAGCAATCACTTTGGCTCCAACAAGATATGGTCTAAAAGCTTTTGTGGCTTTTACTAATGCAAAGGCTTGTTTCTCCATTATATCATATTTCAATTCTGACCCTTGCAATGATTTACTAAAGAAGGACAAAGGTTGCTCATGTCCATCCTCATTTTTTTTGTAACATAACAGCAGCTATAGTGTGTAAGGAAGCAAATGAAAATATCTGAAAAGGTTTTTAAAAATCAGGGGATTTGAGGATAAGGGCTTTCTTGATGGATTTTATGATGGATATAAAAGATTACAATTCTTTTGGAGTTCATTCTATTTTTTGTCCCTTCTTTAGCATCTTTGATATGGGTTTAACAATTTCAGCAAAGTTAGACACAAATCTCCTAACAAAGTTAATCTGCCAAAAAATGACTGGATGGCTTTGATGGTTTTAGGGATAGGAACCTTATCTATAGCCTCAACCCTCTCAGGATCTATTCTAACTCCTTCTTTTGACACAATATGTCCTAAAAGTTTTCCCTCTATGATAGCAAAATGACATTTCTTAGGATTCAAGCTAATGCCATACTCTAAAGCTCTAATGAATATTTTTTCAAGATGTTCTACATGATCTTCAACTCTTTTTGAGTAGGAAATAAGGTCATCCTAATACACCACCATTATAGAATTAATCAAGTCTACAAATGCTAAGTCCATAGCTCTTTGAAAGGTTTCTCCTGCATTTGTGAGACCAAAAGGCATTCTCACATAGACATATGTTCCCCATGGAGTTATAAAATTTGTCTTATATTGTTCAGATTCCCTGACTTTAACCTGATTATAACTAGAGAAACCATCCATCATAGACAATAGCTCACACCCTGTTACTTTATGAAGTATAGCTTCCATGTTAGGTAGAAGGTAATTATCTTTAAGGGATGCCACATTTAAATTTCTGAAATCTACACACAATCTGATATCTTCGTTCTTCTTTCTCACAGGAACTAGGTTTGAGACCCACGTTGAATGCTTGATAGGTTTAATTATACCTCCATGTCTAAGTTTCGCCAATTCCTCTTGCATTTTTGGTTCCAATGTAGGGTTAATATGTCTTTGTCTCTGCCTAAAGGGCTTTGCATCTGGTTTCAATGGAATTTCATGTTGAAATAAGTCCTCCCTATATGCCTTGAGGTCCTCATAAGACCATGCAAACACATGTTTATATTTTCTCAGTAATGAAATCAGCATTTTTCGAACAGTCGAGCTTATTTTCTTCCCAATATATACTTTTCTTGGTGTCAGTTCAGTCCCTAAATTTATCTCTTCAACATCTTCTTTTTTGACTGGTGTCTGTTTCATGAGGGACCGATCACTCCCATCATATACTCTTTCCAACGCTACTAGTCCTTTGGGAAGTTTATTAGTCTTAAGTTGTAAGACCTTCTTTCTGAATACTGTCTATTCTCAATTTATTTCTTCTACAAAGGAATTGAAATTAATTTCTTGAGCTTCATATTGATCCATATAGTGAAGGAACTTTAAAAGATCAGTGTCATCATTAAAAACTTGCCAACTGTATATATTGTCTGGTATAGCAAGCCTTGTTTTGAACTCAAATTGGGATATCCCTACTAGCATGATGTCATCTTGTCTCAGTGCTACATTGGCTAGGAAATCTACCATTATGTTTTTTGATCTATCCACCCAGTCAATGGAGAAAGAATCAAATAGTTCAATTGTATCCCATATTGCATTCTTGTATTGCTTCAGCCTTTTATTTTTTACTACATATATGTGATCTGATTTGTGACACCACCAACTCTGAGTCTCCAAAAACAGTTAACAGTTTGATCTTGTGTTTAACAGCTATATTCAAACCAATCAACAAGGCTTCATATTCCACCACATTGTTTGTACATTGAAATTCTAACAAAAATGAATATTTAAAAGTTGAACCATCAAGTGATATGAACACTATCCCAACTCCATTACCTTCTTGGCTGCATGCCCTATAAAAGTACATTTTCCATACCCCTTGTTGATTTTCAAAAATATTTTTATCAATTGGATCTTTATTTACCAACTCAGGTTGAGATAATTCTACTCTAAAACTCTCCAAATCTACACCACATAAGCAATTAAGCTACTCTTGAGGAACATATTCAAAAATTTGATTCATTCTAGGCTCCTGATAAAACCTGACTTCTTCTCCATTCACTGGTATGGTGGCATATGATAAATCAAATTGCACATTACCCCCTACTGTTGTAGTCCATTGTCTTGATAGAAGCATTCCAAACTGGGTAGGTTGGTCAATTACGGTTATATCAATATTATAGGCAGCTTTTGGGTAAGTTGCTAATCTTACTTCCACATTCTTCATTATTCCCATGACTGGAACAGGCCTGCTATCCATGGCATAGCACTTACCTCCTTCCACATCTATCCACATACCAAGTTGTTTCATTACTCCTACTGGCATGATATTCATGGAAGCACCTGAGTCTATCATGCAATTTCTCACTAGTTTTCCACTTATGAGTAAAGTGGTAAAAAATGGGTCAATCTATGGTGTGTTCATTAGGCAGGCCTCTAGAATTTCTACCTCCTTTTTATTATTGATTTCAGGGACTTCCTTATTTTCAGGGTTTATATTTTGATTCCCATTAGACATCAATCATATGGCACCTTCCCTATATTCCTTGATCTTCATCATTTCAATTAATGGGACATACATCTTTAGTTGAGACAAGGCTTGTATGAAATCAAAGGATGTACCCTCAGTTCTGATCACCTTCTTTGGTTCTATCAATTCTCCCTTGTTTTCTTCCTTTTCCCCTTTGTATGTTTGACTTGGCTTTTGTTTATTTATGGGGACTTCTTTAACTTCATTATTACGAGCACACTTATGTTCTTTCTTGTCAAATTACTTATCCCCTATCTTCTTTGATGTCTCATCAGATACCTTTTTGTTTTTTACAAATATTCCTCTTGGAACACCTTCATCTTTGTTCACCATTTTGTTCCTCAACCAATATTTATTTCTAGCTTCCTCCACTACTACAATAGTTAATCTTTTAATCTCTTCTTCACTTGGTCTCCTTATACTGCATTTATTTGTCTGACGTGATGCAATATGGGGAGCTTGCTCATTTTCACTTTCTTCATAGTCAAAAAAGATATGTTGCTCTGCCATATGAATATTGTATTTTTGATGATCAACGTTGTACTCATATCCTTCCTCCTATGAAGATGAATATTCCTGCTCCAAATAATTAAGAGTGTGGGAAGTTAAATAGACATTGAGATCTTTCCCACCATCATTTTCCAATATGTCCTCCTCTGGTATTGACTGAGTTGTGACACAATGCTATAGGGAGTGTGGTGCATAGCAAACCGAGCACCAAGGACTCTTGTCTACCATATATGTTCCTTTATTTCTTCGAGGATCCAGTGTCTCCTTATTCCTTGGTCTATCAGTTACTAGCTTCCCATCCTTCTAGTTCGTATTATAGGGCATGTCGTGTAATCTTGGTCTTTCATTCCTATAAGTATTTTCCTTCTTGTTTGAAGGAGCATATGGGGGAACCCTAGGGTTTTCCCTTTTAGAAAACATCCTTGCAGCCTTCCTATTATTTTCAATAGTCAGCGCTATTTTTTGAGCTTTAGCTAGACTCATAGGATCTCTATTTCTCAATTCATATCATGTCTTCGGATCAAAGGCTTTCAAATATATACTCAATGCAAAAGGATCAGCCAACTTGGATCCTTGAGGTATTTTATTATGTAATTTAACAAACCTTTGATTAAAGTCATAGGCTGACTGGTTTTGATGTTTCTATATAGTTACCAACTCGTGCAATGCAAATTCTGATGCACATTGGTTCCCATATTGCTGAAAAAAATGTTCAAAAAATATATGAATGGAATAAATGGATGTTGTTGGTAAACTATTAAACCAATCCCTAGCATCTTCAGTCAGTGACATCATAAGTAGTCTCATCTATACATCTTCATACTGCATATCCAAGTCTTGAATGAATGAATTAAAGTTCCTCAGATGTTCCTCGGTTGTGACCACACTACTCCCTATGAATTTTGGGACTAGGTTTCTCCAATTGCTATCCATAGGATAAGGGCATATCTGAAATCCGGCCAAGCCAAATTGTTTGATCATAGTAGTGTATGGTGGAGCAGGGTTAGGATGGTGCTGGGAATTGTATAATGGATTATGGTGAGACAAAGATACATTTTGATGACCTTGTGAGGGCATATGCTATTGGTAAGGTGGTGGTTGATGTTTTTAGTGTTGTGGTTGAGCATTGGGGTTTTTATATTGATTTCTTGGCCGATTTTGTTGAATTTGTGGAGAGATTGAAGGCCCTACATTGTTATTCCCATGCTTATGAGGTGGAATATATTTGGGTGAGTTAGTCATTGGTGTTCTAACCTGAGTTTTCTCCAACTTCAATTCCTTAAGTTCTTTCATTGCTTGAAGATTTTTCTCATATTCTACTCTGGATCTCTCTATTTTTTGCCTCATGCATTCTAATTGTGCATCTGCCTCATTTTGGGTCATGAGTTCATGATTTTCTTCAGAAGCTTCTTCATATTCAAGTCCCTCCTCAAAGAGTGTTGTTCTCTGCTCATATTCAAACTCTCTTCTTTTTTTAGCCTCAAAATCAGCCATGAACTCTTGTATTTTCTTAGGGTCCATCCGACAGAATGGATTTCTTTTCTTTTCAGGAGTGTGAGGTTCTTTAAATGAGTGGTTTTCATTTATTAAGGCATCACATGAATTGTATGCTTCTACTGGTGCTTTTGACATTTTCTTAGTTGTTGGACCTGAGTCATTGGACACTTTCTTGCCTTGATCATTTTTATATGTCTTTTCATTCCTATAATTTGGACCATCATCATCTTTGTACAAGGATCTTCTCCCCTACATGTTGTGAGTGATTGTGATAGTCTGGGCTCTAGGATGATTTATCTCTACTATGTATTTTATCTTATCAATCTTGATATACTTGTTCATTCAAAGTCGCCACCCACTTTCAGAAAGTGAGAAAATTGTTATTGTTTCACCCAATGGATTCGTTTCAAACTTCTTACTTATGAATCCTTTTATAATGACTTTGTGTGGAAAGGCTACCTGCCACCAAACTTTCTTAGATTATTCCCCAACAAGGTCGCCAATTTCTTGGGTCTCAAAAACGTAGGTTTGAACCACAAGAGGTTTCCAGGCTCTCACAACGCTATTGGCCAACTAATAAGGCCAACCAATACAGTTGAACCTTCTACTCTTAAGGCTCTGCTAAACCTAGGTGGGTATACCTATATGAATGTTGCAGATTTTGAACTATGCTTCTTTCTTGACTAAATTGTCCACAATGGCAATTTGATAGTGGAGAGATATGGTCTAAATTAGGTATAAATTCTATATGCAATATCAAGGTAAAATCCATATGTTCAGTTAAGAGATGTAAATAAGATGAATAAAACCTATAAGGATAAATAAGACCAGTGCCTTATTGGGTAAAACGGAGTCAAGAAAAAAAAAACCTTAGATGAATGACTTCTATCTGGCAAAGATTCTAATTATTTGGCATATGATATTAGTTCATAACTTGTATAAACATGCAAGAATGTAACTACCAAGTTCTTCTTAGTGATCCAAATGATACTTCAAGATTACTATGAATGACTTGAAGGATTTAATCTTTACTTGAAAGAACCAACCAATCATACCACATAAATACAACAAATGTGTATTGATAAAGTGAGAATATACTTGATATGTCAATTTAAATAACAAAGAAATATCAACCCTGGAGACAACTTGATAATATTTTCAATTAATTTAACAAATAATTGATACTAGAAGGGTCCCACAAAATCAGAGTTCTTTCATTGATCCATCAAAACTTCATACATGCATCATGGTCCTTTCAAGAATTCTAAAAATATTATATTTCCTACTATCTTTCGTCTATCTTTTTTCTAATCCCCATTTGCAACTTATTTTCAAATATTTATACAATACATTCCAAGGGTCATGACCCTTCATTTTACTGGGCAACCACTTGATATTTTGATTATGGTCGTTTATAGTCTGTGATAGAAAAATATTTGATTATATTGCCTTCATCGGAAAATCAAACATTTCAACTATAATTCACCTTTCATATTTCATTTTATCATTCCCACCTTCAATATTTTATGCCTTTATGTTTGTAGCAATACCGCAGGCTTTGACTTTTCCTCTGCGGTATAGCAGTGACCGGCCACACACTGACTGTCATGGCTTCTCCTCCCTAACCACTCTACCATGAGCTTAACCTTTACCCTTGGCGATATGGCGGTACCAACATTAACTGTCAACTCCACCATTACTAGCGCTACCGCGGTCTTTGTCTTCACTGTCGGCAGTTTCGCGGTAAACATTTATTGTTACACTTGCTACCACATCCGCTATCAGCTAACCTTTTATCGCATTACCGTGGTCATGTTGTGAATCGGTGGCAGTATCACGGTCTGACTGTCACAGTCTTTCCTTCCCTCCACCGCTCTACCATGGTCTCTGACTCGACCATCAGTGGTAACGCGGTGACCATTTACTGCCCGTCCTGAACCATCACCCGTTGCATCTCTATCCATCACAGTCACCACAGTCTACCTCCTAATCGTCAGCGATACTGCAATGTGGCTAATCCCGCCTACTACGTTCACCGTCTGCTACTTATTGCACCGCTTATCTCACCACCACTGTGATACCATAGTCAATGAATTGACCGCGTGTGGTGTGGTAGTAAACACATAATGCCTGCTCCTTAGCCACCACTGCTATACCTCGAACCCATTGTGGGAGGCCACGGTAAAGTGGTAAGTGATATAAAAATGAATATAAAGGCTACGGTAAAGGTTATAAGCATATTTTAAAAGGTAGTGAATGATTTTTTCATGAAAAGATAGGAAAATGAGAGATTTAAAATGGGAAAATCGCTTAGGTTTTTGATGAAATTTTGAGTTTTAACAGATAGCTTCCTTCATGGTGAGTGAGTTATCTTGAAAGACAATAGGTCCACCTGATAAAGAAAAATAGTGACAAGACAATCAAATTTATCTGGTAGAAAACTTGGGGAGTTTCTTGAGTTTCTTGGAGGGAGAAAGGCTCTTCAAGTGGTTGGTCTTGAGGAATAACAAATTCAGATTGTGCCAACATAGGCTCTTACAATGGTAAAGGATCTAGAAAACTTGGAATCTTGACTTTAGGAGGGTTAAGAGGCTCACTTTGTTTGAAACTTGGAAATTTATACTTACGAACCTCCTCTTGAATAGGCTGATTTGGAATGAAAGAAGCTATTTGGACCTCATGCCTTTGCATTTGAGAAAACAAAAGCTTCTTCTACTCCTCTGTTGCAGCTATCCCCCTCTCAATATTATCTTCAAATTGTATCCTTTGTGTCTCCAACTCCTACTCATGAAGATAGGTTTGATAAGCCAACTCCTACTACTACAAATCCAACTTCATCTGCATCTTGATGTCATCCAACAACTTATCCAGATATAACAACTCACTTTTCATGTCACTAATCTCTGTATGGTCAAGATTTTGGATCAAATCCAAAAAATACTTGTAAGGGTCTTCTTGAGGCTGATTATGTGAATAACCATGCTAGTTGGCAACAAAATACTCTTGTTGGGACTTATTTTGAGCATATGTAGGCTGATATGGAGGTTGAGTAGGGGTGGGTGGGTGGTAATCATATTGAATATGCTAGCTTTCTTGAAAAGTCATGGAATTTGGACTAAAACCAGCAACATGGTTGATTTGATATGGCTAATAAGAGGGTGGATTAATAGAATTTTCATGATATGATGGATGATATGACATATTCCTGTGAAACATAGACATGCTTATTCATTCAAAAGCTAGAAAAGAAGAAAAAATCATAGTTTTTTGAAATAAATCAGCACTTGATCATACTGAAACTAGAAAAACTGCCATTCAAAGTCACCAGATGTGTTTTTTTTCTTCCCTCCAAAGGCTAAGATTATTGACATACACACCAAATATTAGTGATATATTAGAAAAATTTGGACTGAAACAATCCAATCTATCCCATTGAATGTGCCAAAAACTATTGTCACAAAGGATTGCGTCCTAAGTGCTAAGCGTTAAAGCTTGACAATCCTATGCAACATTGGGACATCCTCAAGCCTGTGGGTTGCCTAAGATGAGGAGGAACCTCCAGATTATGGGCTGGCTCCCCTTAAATAACCTCCTAAAACTATTGCTTGATAGGGAAAAGGGATATAGAAGAACTGAAATTGGAAAGATTTCTTAACCCTAAGAGGTGATGCACCAAAGATCCAAGACTTATACTCGCTGGTTTAACTTACAATTTCTCTCAAAAAATCAACCTTGCCTTATGCACAAATCAGATTTCACAAGTTTACACAATAGTGTTTCATAAGAAGGTTGCTTTCACATTTTCTGAAAGAAAAATAAAAATGTTTTCACAACTTTGACTACTGAAAGAGATAAGACGACCTATGATCTATATAAATCTTGCTTATTCAAATATAAATCGTTTTGAAATGAGACATAATTTAAGGATCTTGCATTCATAATCATAGAAAATAGATCAAATCATCTATAAAGACACTTAATACATGAATTTAGAGAACAAAAAATAGGTTGCTTTTATTGAAATAATAGAATTTTTTGCTTGTACACATATGAAGATACTAATAAAACTGAAAAAATTTGAGTTAAAATGCTTTGTAATTGTTGTGTATACAAGTAGAGAGGAAGAAATGACTTCGAAAAAAATAAAAGAAGAAGCCTTATAGAAAAGGAGCTTGCTTGTGACTGAAAGAGAAGACTGAAGATGAATTGATTGTCCTCCTTTCTTGAAATCTCTGCCAACTTGCATGATGAAACACTCTTGGGTCATGCAAAAGAGAAAACCCTACAAAAAAGGGCTTAGGATGGCTCCTAACTGATGGTTTGTAGTCTCAAAATATGCCTTAATTGATGTTGCACCAATGTGGGGTCTTGAACTGAACTAGAAATGTCAAAATTCCTCTTTTTTATGCTTCTATCTGCTCTTAACCTTTTGCATGATCCAACTCAACTATTTTGTATGAAATAAGGACTTATATTTGAACTTGAGTTCAACTTGGTCTTCCAAGTGTAAGCTTTGTGGCTGTCTTCAAACTATGCACACTTTCCATGAGCTATCCCTTGCTTGTCTCATTGTGATTTTCCATTTTAGGGTGCTTGACTATCCTATAAACTCAAAGTAAGCTTGAAAGGAGGACACTTCAGTCATAAATGACTATCCAATTTATCTAAACTATCATTTACAATCCTACTTTTAAGATCTGAGCAAAAGATGAAACATATCTCCACAATGCTAGACATACGAAAGACCTCTCCAATATCTAGACCTTTTGTGCTTTACAGTCATCAAAATTGAGTTGCATAAAAACAAGGCTCTATTGAGATGACTTGCACAAACTACTCATCTATGAACCTTGCATATGACTCTGATTTTTTTTTTTTCTTAATGTCTTGGTATCTCTTTCTTATGCATTGTTCTTGGTTTGATACCTTTTAAAGTGGATTGCCCTTCATTATGAAATCACTGTCCTTATCTTTGTTGACTGTCCTCTTGAAAATTCAAAGTGACTGTGCATTTGATAAAGACTACCTCTCATAAACCTTTACCATTGTCTTCAACAAAAATTGTCTCAAAGGTCTCAAAATACTGTCATCAAACTTTTGACATTGAACTCTAAGCAAGGTCTGCATTGTCCAAGACTATCATACCATCATCTTTCTCTGCCCTTGCATCCTCTTTGCAAAATTTGTCTTTAATATTAAAGGTGATTGATCTCATCATGATAACTCACTATTCATGGTTGTCCTACCTGAAGGTATTCTTTTAAGACTTTCATTATGCCTTCTTTCACATAAAAGTTGTAGTCGGCCGACAGTGTACTTGGTCGGCCGTGAGTCAATGTACTCGACCAAGAGTGTACTTGGTCGGCTATGAGTCATAAGTAAATAAGAGTTTAGTTAATATTAATAATCCATGTACTTATGTTATGTACGGGTCATGTTAGTTAGTTGTCTCAGGTACAATTCTTAGTGAAGTAATTAGTTATAATGAAGGGACGCGATGGTTGCTACCTTAACCACCACCCACGTACTATATGTACTTGAGTCATGTAGTCAGGAAACATTATGGTTCTACTATGCTATGCTATGTTTCGTCTGGAGACAATATGTTGTAATTGCCGAATAATTAATAAAGAAGTATATCTATGTTCTGTGTGATTGCCATGTGGTTATTATATGTTGTCAATTTTATTTTATATCTCTATTTACTCCGTACGTCATTGTACCCATACCGATTAAACAATTGGTTCCACTGCCTAAGCAAATCTGGTAACCACCTAGACAGGAGAATGGTGTTCTGATGGGGTAGCCGACTGAAGGGATGGTACAAGAAAACGAGGATCATCAAGATGCTCTGACGGAAGACCTTTGTAGTCTGTGGAAAATCTCGTTAAAGGACCACATACATAGGGAGGCTCTCAAGCGAGAGATCCCTCAGGCAGTCATTTGGGATAGATTGCACATCAACGAAAAGGTCGACCATCTTCTTACTAGACTGCCAAGACTGATAGCACACCACTACATTATCTTACAAGATCTTTGGGAAAAAGAGGATTAAGAACACTGAAGGTAGCAAATATTGCAGCGATATGAAGAGTGAACCAAATAGGAAGAGGAGGAACAAGACACTAGCTGGAGACGTACCCCTGGCAACCAACAATGATCGCATGAAAGACCTATAATGCCCATACAACCGAACAAGGACAAGAACCGAATACCATTCGGGCATGAAGTGTAGGAGGAAAGAATTCAGCGATCATTAAGAGTACATGAGCAAGAAAATTGGTGACAAAGATTAAGTAGGGAACATCAGAGCTTTGTGGAAGGCAGGGATGAGGAACCCTTCATCACCCTGTACGTAGAAAAATATAAATATAAAAATTGAGAAAATGAAGATGAATTGAATAGAGAACTTGAGAATTGCATCCAACACATTCGGGAGTTGTCCATATCAGATGATGATGAAGGGTTGAGGATAGGGAGATCTGAGCCCAAGACCCCTTGGCAGAGGGAGCATCTGAGTGGGACTCAGGAAACTCAAGGTGTAGAGGATGCTGACAGAGGATGGAAAAGTGACTCGTACGTGGCCGAGAGTGCAAGTGACACACCAGAACGTAACAGGGAAATCAATCTAGTTGGGTCCAATATTCAAGGAGGAGAGCGGGGAAGGATGGTGACTCTAGAATGGAAAAAGTTGCCAAATTTTATGGGAAATGGGTTAGAGGATCTAGTTTGAAATTGCAAGACATGCGAGACAATCTGGATAGCAAATGGAGAAGATGACTTGGATAACTAGTTGAAAGCATTTTCGGTGACACTTAGAGATAGTGCCATTAACTAGTACTCAGAACTAGATCAAGCACAAAGGGCATCATGGAGATTACTCAAGAAGGCCTTTCAGGATGAATTCAAATTACTTAGGGATGATAGTGAGATTATAGCAGAAATCTACAGTACGAAGCAGGGAAAACATGAGAATGTGCGCACATACAATTGGCGACTCAAAGACTTGTTGGGAAAATTGGAGGTTCAATTGGCTGATGGGCTAAATAAGCGATGGTTCATTGAAGGCTTGCTTCCATTGCTAAGGAAGAAGGTGAAAGTCATGCCTCCATCATCGTACATTGAACCATACAATCGTGCGATGGATATAGAAAGTAAAATCAAAACATCCTCCCAAGGGAAAAATAAGACAGACGACAAGGAGAGTACGGACGACAGCGATGGTGAATCCAAGACCGTACAAGCACTCAGGAAAGATATGATGCGAATGATGAAAGAATTGAAAGCTGACAAAGAGAGTACGAGGGAAGCATGAAAACTATGGTGTACAAAATATAATGGGGAAGGTCACATGAAGGCGAACTTTCCAAAGAAGTTATTCTGCAATATTTGCCAAGTGATGGGACATTCCATCAAGGAATGCTCATACAATTTGAAAGCCAAAAGTGTGCAAGTACTCTTCGCTCAAGGAGAACCGTTGACACCACTGAACACACCACTGAAGCCCCAGTACAATAGAAATGCATCCCCTAGAGGTTACCGAAGTAACAAGAGTCCTAGGAATAGAATACAGTATGACAGTAAAGGACAACCCATGATCCAATGCCGAAAGTGCAATGAATGGGGTCACTTTGCCAAGGACTGCCAAAACGGCCAAGGTTTGGGAGGAAGATTGTGTAAGTGGTGTGGACCAGGCGACCATCAAGATAGTGAATTCCCCAAGCAGAAGGGTAT
The DNA here is from genome assembly GCA_007115665.2 of Sequoiadendron giganteum. Lineage (NCBI taxonomy): Eukaryota > Viridiplantae > Streptophyta > Pinopsida > Cupressales > Cupressaceae > Sequoiadendron > Sequoiadendron giganteum. Next base: position 66,754,217 of record CM021101.1, on the reverse strand, counting down.
CCATATGCTAGAAGTAGAAGAACAAGAGGTACTGGTGATCACCAGAGTGCAAGAGAAGAAGGCAACCTACCCAGATCCACGTATGAAGAAACAAAGGATAAAGGAACCAAAAGCCAAAGTGGAACTGGCTATGGTGAAGGAGAACAAAATATCTCTGGAGAAGCTAGAGACCTCTCAGTGGTTGAAGGCAGAAACCAACATCATACGACAAGTACTGCAGACCACCATACTGATCAAAGTAACTGACCTTCTCCAGACATTGCCGCAGTTGGGATGGGCAATGACAAACATCCTTGGGCATGTCAAGCAATTGTGAGTGGAGGACCAAAGGCAAGAATTAGTACCAGATTCACCACCATACAATGAAAAAAAATTGATCCCATACTACTCACGACGAACATCGAGAAGATGCTGACGGTTGTGCAGATGGAGATTGAAGGGAATATCTTGACAGATACTATCGTCGTTGAAGGATCAGGAGTCAATATACTACCCGAAGACACATGGTAAAGCTTGGGGAAGCCTACACTTTGGCCATCGACATTCCAACTCGCTGGTGTTGATCAGTATGCTATCAAGCCATTGGGGACGCTGATGGCGCAGAAGGTGATGATCGGGACACAACAATTTTTGCTAAATTTTGTCATCATCCCATTACAGAGGAAAGTGTATGATGCACTACTTGGGAGAGTATGGTTGATAGCTACCAAGGAAAATCATAATTGGAAGAGAAACATACTCTTGATTGAGAACAACGGGTAGAAGTACGTGAGCGACTTGAAGAACTAGGCCGTGATCGAAGAAATGGCTTCCTCTGGATTAGAATCAGATGGAGGGAAATCAGATGTTGACGAAGGAAGAAGATGGAACCGAACGTTGAGGGTGAACTAGAACTTGAGAGTTGTTTGGAGAACGAGACAAGCTCACTGAATGGCTTATTTCATTGGGAGATGGAAGACTATGAATTGTTCCACCGAGAATGTAACATGCTACAGATCGGGGAGATCAAGGAAGAAGAGAAACAAGGCATATCCAACCAAACACTTCTAGCCGAGTACAGAGAGTACAAAGAAAGAATATCAGAACCAATCGATATGCCAACCCACAAATCCGAACAAGTACGAGAGAGAAAAATTGTGTTGGAGCCAAAAAAAGGAAAAAATAAAGTAGAAGAATTAGAAAATGTTAAAAATGAAGAGAGAGAAAAAATAAATGGAGGAGAGAGAAAACAAAGACAAAAGAAAGTTAGTACGCCAAGAAAAAATCAAATCACCCAAAGTAAAATCCATATGACAAGAAGGGAGGAAACTGGTATGCCAAAAGAAGACAAGTTCGTATGAACTGACAAATAAGAGCCAAGAAGTCGTACGCCACATTAATGAGAAAGTCTTATGCCAAAAGCAAGAAGTCATACACCAAGAGTCCGTACATCCAACACACAAGGATTCCATACGACGACTTCAAAAAACCATACGCTGGGAGCAATTAGCCATATGGCTAAGACAAAAGGGATCCGTACGTTGGAGTGAAGGAAAATTCGTACGCCACAAATAGAGGTTTGTACGCCACAGTGAAGGAAAATCCATACGCTACAAACAGAGGTTCATACGCTAGAGTGAAGGAAAATCCACACTAAGGAGATTATCATATGCCATACTCAAAAATCCATATGCCAAACCTAGGAGTCCGTATGCCAAGCTCAGAAGCCCATACACTGGAGACAGTTAGCTGTACACCTAAACTAAGAAGGATCCGTACGCTATAGAGAGAAAAACGTACGACAAAATAGAAATTCAGAATGAAGTCATGAGCAAGTCATCATACAAGAAGGTAAACATTATGTATGCTTTGGGCAAAGGGTCGTATGTCTAAACAGGAAATACGTACATGAGGTTTTGGGAAGAACCGTACGGCTGAATCAAAAGGAATTCATACGGTTGAAAAGGGTCGTACGCCTGAGGGAGTAGAAGTCCATACGTGTGAGTTGGAGGAGGTCAATACGGGTCAAACGAAGCACGTCTATACCAAGCATCGACTTGAAGAAAGTGAAGTCTCAGAAAAACAATGCAAAATCTGTATTTTTCGGGTTCATCAGCACTATTTGGAACATGTGGAAAAATCATGAAAATGAGGCACGCGATGCTACCCCCGGACCCTGCGAGGGGCGCTGCCCCTCGACCCCACTAGGGGTGCTACCCCTAGACCCCCGCGAGGGGTGCTACCCCCAAACCCTTGCAAGGGGTATTGCCCCTTGACCCCATTGGGGGCGTTGCCCCTAGACCCCCATCATATTTATTGGAATTTCCAAATTGTTGTACAACCAACCATCATAGTACAGTCACAGGAGCAATTTCTTATCGAGCAGATGAGAGTTGCAGCCATCGAGGAGAAGTTGGTAGAGAGAGACGGAGTATTGGGAGAGAGTGACAACCATTTGGCAAAGAAGGATCAACTATTGGTAGAAAAAGATACATAGGTGGCTGATGTGCAACGATTTTCAGCCGAGGGGGAGAGTCAACCACAGGGAAAAGACAAGGAATTGGCTAGCACCAAGCAAGAACTTGAGTTGGTATTTTTGGTTTTCAATCGCTTGGAAGATGAATAATTTGTGGGGGGGGATGATGTAGTCGGCCAATAGTGTAGTTGGCTGAGAGTGTACTTGGTCGGCTATGAGTTGTAAGTAAATAAGACTTTAGTTAATTTTAATAATCCATGTACTTATGTTATGTACGGGTCATGTTAGTTAGTTGTCTCGGGAACAGTTCTTGATGAAGTAATTAATTATAATGAAGGGATGCGATGGTTGGTACCTTAACCACCGCCTACGTACTATATGTACTTGATTCATGTAGTTGGGAAACATTATGGTTCTACTATGCTATGCTATGTTCTTTCTGGAGACATTATGATGTAATTGTCGAATACTTAATAAAGATGTATATCTATGTTCTGTGCAATTGCCATGTGATTATTATATGCTATCAATGCTATTTTATATCTTTGTTTACTCTGTATGTCATTGTATGCATAGCGAGTGAACAAAAGTGACCATGCTTTTGGGTATAAGACTGCCCTTTGACTAGAAAGATGCTTGATGACTGTCATTTTATATTACGATAGTGACTACCTCTTTGAACCTTGTAACCACAATCACTTGAAAGTCTTTTTCTCTTACTATGGTGTTGTGTGCACTATCTACATGCTTTTGAGATCACATCCTTTGAGATATTTAGTCAAAATTTCTCATGTTTGACTATCCCTATTGATTCATTGTGATAGTCATTATGCACTATTATCTACTTTCATGACTATGCCTATTGTTCATGACAATGCTATGAATTCATTGTATTTTGTCCTTGTGTGGTGTTTGAAACCCCTTGTGATGTCCTTTATTGCATTGAATTTACTGCCACGATTATGCTTATCAAGACCTTTCCTTGCCTTCAATATGACTTTCATACTTTATTTTTTATTGTTGTAACTACTTTCTCTTTAATTTTCCCTTATAGAGACTCCATATGACTGCCACTCATGGTTATTTATGACTGTGATTATCATTTGGAACTCTACCCTTCATGTTGACTGATTTTCTCTATGTGAATCTCACAACTGTGCCCCTAAAAGACTTGTAGGCTGCCCATTGATTATTTGCATGCACGGTCCATTTATTATTGCTGCTAATTCACTTATATTGCTGCACTTTTTTATGTCAAATTTCTGCTCTTTCTAGTGTTATATTGCTGCTCCTTTCTAGTATCATATTGCTGTACTTTTTGGGCATCCTTTTCTACTCCTTATCTTGTTCTTACCCCTTCTTAATCTACTCTTTATTGACTGTCATACATTGAAGTTACTGTCATTTTTCATATGATTTGATGGCTCTTTAACACTCTCAATTTTCTACTCTTTCACACTTAATTTTCTTTCCTTGATTTGCTGCATTTAACTATCATCATTTGTTGCTCACTTTAAGTTGATATTGGTGCTCATGAAAATTTGACATTGTTGCTCATCAAAATTTGACATTGCTGTTCACTTCAAACTATTCTCCTTTCCTTCGAGAAACTCTTCAATTTGGTTAATTCCTATAGAAACTCCATACTTTACAAAAGGCTAAAAGATTGGTTTTATACATTCTAAGGAATATATCACACACCCATAAAAATATTAGTAAGCAGTATAAAAAGGTCACTAATATTATATTCAATTTTTTTTTCCTTCTCTCAATCTTCTTGTGCTTGCCCTGGGAAGTTTAAGTTTAAAGAGAACAAGATCAGAAGGACTCACAACTCTGTCAAAAACCATATCTACTGCCTCTAAATCTTCCCTTCTATTAGGCATGACTTGACAGGGTACTCACTATCAATCTTTAAAATGTGGTGTCTATTCTCTGAACATTGTGATTTTATTTTACACCATGAGAAAGAGAGAAACAAAAATGTCTTTTCAATCATACTAAATTGTCTCCTTGGTTGCAATACATTATAGATCTACATATACATGATCAATCATTATGACTGTGTTTCAACATGAAACTTGACATTGTACTCTTCTATGTTTTATTTGGTGGTGTTGCCCTTGATCATGCCTTTGTCAACTCTTGACTATCACATCTTTAAAATGTCTGTCCCATACATAAAAGTTGCTCCTTACTATTTATTCATTGTGAAACCTTTCATTAAAGGTGACCATAATCTTCATGAGACCACCCTGCCAGTATGGTTTCAATGCCAATGAAACTTAAAAGCAAACTTAACCGTTCTTGCATAGGTTGTAACCTTTGATATCTAAGAGCTTTGAGTGCCACACTGAAATGGCTGCTACTTAAAGATGCCTCCTTGAAACCCTGGGGTTTGAAGGCTTAGAGATTAACAAGCTCACTAATGGTAGAATCTCATAGGTTTAAGAGCTTGATAGATCTCTATCATACTTACCAATGCATGATCATACCACAGGGATCCAAAAGGAATTTTTTAAATATGAATATGTATTATTTCAAACCCTAGCCCATGGAAGGAAGATAAAGAGCCTTCCAAAGAGAAAACAACATCTACAATTCAGTGAAAGGATGAAAGAATGTTCATTTGCTTCTTTTAAACATATGAAGATGCAAAAAAAATCCTCCAGAATGTAGATCCATGCAAAATGGAGTGGTGAAACACCTCAAACATAGGATAAGAGATAGAAACACATGGAGACTCATCTTGAAAGGATGATCTTCCTTTAATCTCTCCAAGTTTCCTTGTCATGCCATATGATTCTTCATCTGCAACTCCTCTCTTGCAATCATGGTATTAACAGAGTGCAAACATTAGTGGTAAGACCCTAAAACTCCTCCATGTGATGTCCACATGATGTTCTCTTCATTTTGACCTTCCCTTTCCAATTTTCTTTGCCCTAATCTTGATCTCTAAACAAAGAGTTAAATTTTTTTCTTTTCCATGCAATGTGAGACTTTTATTTGTATTTATATGTGCTTGGTGCCTAAACAGATAGTTCCATTAAGTTGGCCAATCCCTCCTAGTCAGTGACTATTGAATTAGGAAAATTCGTAGGTAATTGGTGAGATCAACTTGGATTGTAAAAACCACCAACAAGGTTTTTGACTAAATTGATGAATCATAACCTATGAAAAAGAGAACACATCTAAATTTATCAATGACACCTAAAAAGGCTACAATAGTTGCATGACTGAATTGATGAAGCAAAGCCTATAAAAAAGAGAGCACCCCCAAATTTATCTATGGAACCAAAAAAACCAACAATAGTTGCATGACTGAATTGATGAAGTAGAACCTATGAAAAAGAGAACTCCCCCAAATTTAGCAATGGCACCTAAAAAAGTTAGAATAGTTGCATGACTGAATTGATGAAGCACAACCTATGAAAAAGAGAACACCCGCAAATTTATCCATGACACATAAAAAGGATACAATAGTTGCATGACTAAATTGATGAAGTAGAACCTATGAAAAAGATAACACCTTCAAATTTATCCATGGCACCTAAAAAAGTTACTATAGTTATTTTGACTAAATTGATGAATTAGAACCTATGAAAAAAAGAACACCCCCAAATTTATCAATGGTGCCTTGATGAAGGGTACTCCCCTTACAATCTGAAACTCAAAAAAACAACAACAGAGAATTGCACAAACCAAATGCAAGAAGGAAGCACATATTTTCTATTATAGCTAAAATGAAAATGAAATTACAACATTACAATTGACATCACATGGGATTTCTAATTATATAAAATTGCAAATCTACAAATTAGAGCCACAATCTACTCTTCTCTTCCCCCCTCCCTTTGTAACCCCCATTCACAACCTTTATCTAGAATGCCTAATTTCCCTAGAATCTTCTGGAAAGTGTAACCCCACAAGGAGAAATTTTGAAATTTTATTATATTTGGTAGTGCAACTTCACGGGGTCATAACTTTCAGTCCGACCATTGGATTTTCAATTATAATACCTTTTTAAAAATTCCTCAATAAGGGATTTGTCTAGAAATTAGTAGATAATGGTAGACTACTTTGATTTTTTGCCAATTTTCAGGCCCATCTAGAGCCTCTAAGTGCCTCAAATTTGACTTCAAATATTTTAACAAGTTTTTTGGAAATTGAAAGTTTAATATCTCACAAATGATGTAAATGATATTGAAGTGATTTCTTCACCATTGGATTCAATTCACCATTCTAGAGGTTTGTGTAATATTTTGTATCCAATCATGCATAAATGCAAACTTACTAAAAATAGTAACCTTGCCAAATTTAGCCCTTATTGAGAAGAAACAATTTTTTTTGGTTGATGCAAGATTGATCTTACACCCTAGATGCTCCTACATCACACCTAAAAATGCTACAATAGTTGCATGACTGAATCAATGAAGCATAATCTATGAAAAAGAGAACACCCCAACATTTATCCATGGCACCTAAAAACGCTACTATAGTTTTTCTAACTAATTGATGAATCAGAAACTTGTGAAAATGATAACACCCCCAAATTTATCTATGTCATCAAAATAATCTACAGTATTTAACTCATTGAATTGATGAAGAAAAACATAATAAAAAGAGAACACCCCCAAATTTATCAATAGCACCTAAAAAAGATACTATAATTACCTGACTGTATTGATGAAGTAGAACATATGAAAAAGATAAGACCCCCAAATTTATCCATGGCATTGACAAAACCAAAAATAGTAACCTTACTAAATTGATGAAGCAGAACCTATGAAAAATAGACCACCCCTAAAATTATCCATGGCATCTAAGAAGCATACAATATTTACCTGACTCAATTGATGAAGTAGAACCTATGAAAAGGAGAACACCCCCAAATTATCCATGGCACCAAAAAAACCTACAATATTTACCTCACTAAATTGATGAAGCAGAACCTATGAAAAAGAGAACACCTCCAAATTTATTCTTGTCATTGAAATTAGCTACAATATTTACCTGATAGAATCAATGAAGCACAAAAAATTAAAAAGAGACCACACCCAAATTTATCCATGGTAGCTAAAAAACCTAACATTTTTCCTGATTTAATTTATGAAGCATAACCTATTAAAAAGAGAACACCACAAAATTTATCTCTGTCACCCAAAAACCAACAATATTAATGTGACTTAATTGTTGAAAAAGAACCTATGAAAAAGAGAACACCCCCAAATTTACCTATCTCACCAATGAAACCTAAAATATATATGACTGAATTTATGAAGCAAAACATATGAAAAAGAGAACACACCCTAATTTATTTATGGCATCAAAGAAAACCTAAAATATTTAGCCCATTGTATTGATGAAGAAAAACATATGAAATAAAGAACACACACCAACTTATCTATGGCACCAAAAGAACCTATGAAAAAAAGAACACCCTCAAATTTATCCATTATGCTGAGCAACCCAACAAATCTTATTAGACCTAATTGTTGAAGTCCAATGAAAAAGATATCACACCCAAATTTATCTATGGCACCAAATAACCCAACAATATTTATCAAACCGAATTGTTGAAGTATAACCCATGAAAAAGATAGCACACCCAAATTTATCTTTGCAAACAAAAAAGAAACAATATTTATCTAACTAAAAAGTTGAAGTGGAATCTATGAAAGAGAGAACAACCCCAAATGTATCTATGGCGCTGAAAAAACCAACAATATAAATATTACTAAAATGAAAAACATCAACCCTTGCGAAAAAGACAATGATGCTTGAACAAAAGATTAATTTCTAGAAACATTTAGTGTGATTATGAACACATATTTTATAGTGTTCTTAAACACCACAAAATTCTTATAGAAGCACCCTCCACCTACATAAATCCTTCAAAATACACCATAAGAAATTTTGGAAACAAATATAAAAATGGAAAAAAGAAAAATGGTGAGGCCTTTGTGAGATTTCAAGTCACTTGGGTTGAATGGATGGTGACAGGGACTAGAGGTGTTGTGCGGGGATGATTTTGGAGTCTGCAACCATCTTCCTATAGGAATGGCAACATGCAAACCAGAAATACATATTTTTTTGAGCAAATGGAGATGGAAAAGCAAAGAAATTGAATGTACACTGGAAATGCGGGTTTAGCTGCATGTTTGTCTTCCTTGCAATGTGTAAATACCTTGCAATGGCACCAAAGAATGTGGGAGATTACATGACCAAGCTCAAAGGGATAGAGCTATCAAAGACTAACAATAACTAGCGCCTGGTTGCAATGAGACCAATATCAGAGTGTAACATGTAGTGGTGGCGAGATTGAAGTTGTAGAGACTAAAGACCTTAAGCAAACATGTTCTAGCTTGTTTGTGTAGATCAGTCAAGAAGATGGTCGATTGAAAGGGGAGAAAGTTAACGAGTTGTGTGAGGCACTAGGAGCATTGAATGCATAAGCACTCAAAATTTGTGTGGCATGTCGTGGAGGTAATGGGAGGGGATGTGCATTAAACATACAAGCAATTAATGCGAGCAACTAGATTGGAAGGGTGCCAGATTGTAAAAGACATGGCAATCTGGTCCACTTTGGATGTCATGCCACACACCTTGTGGAGGCTGGACCGTACATGTATTGGTCACATGGCCAAATACCCTTTTTTATGGCAGCTTGGCCAAATCACCTATTTACACATATGATATGAAATCAAAACAAGAAACAAAAAAGATTTTTTTTTTTCAATTTTAAAACTAGTTTAATTATTAACTTGAATTTTAAAAATATTTTAGAGTTCCATGTGGACCTTCAAAATTAGGGTGCACACCCCTGTCCCCTATTATAAAAGAAGAAGACTTTGAAAAGTCATGAGAGTTCCTCTTCATCTTCACCTTTCATTATTCCCAAAGGAGCAAAGAAACACCAAAATATTCATTTTAATCGTCTATGTTGTCTATGCCCTTCCACATGCTAGGGGACCATGAATGATGTGGAAACACCAAAATACATTAAAATAATTAAGTTTTGCTGGTATAACTGAAAGTGGAAAGGGCATTGAAGTTTTCCTCAAACCAACATGATGGAGGTCATAATAAAATGTATTCAGATCTTCTTGAGTTCCACCTTTCCCAAATAATCTACCAGTTTTGTCTTGGCAGAGAAATGAATGGTCACAGGAAACTATCTCTTAGGCACTTCTATTGTAGGTGGTATTATAGGAAATAACTAGTTATTTCAAACAAAATCTTCAATTCTTAGCGTTGCACTCATTAAAATCTTAAATTTTTTTCTTCAAATTCCTCTTGTCTTGTAGAATGAACTACAAAGTTATTCCTTATATGATTTCAACCCTAGTCTTTTAGAATCCCTGTCACTGTCTTGTGCATCTAGCTTCACTTTCTTCCCTTTTGAAACCTGGTATTTTATTTCTTTAGTAAGTTCAAATAACTTGTTTACCCCAACCTTATGTATTGAGCAACCATCTTGACACTTTATCCTAGGAGAACCTCCTTGTACAATAGGGACAACCGAATCCATCCATGCCAAATATTCGCTACCATTACTCAGTTGAATAGTTTTAGCAGCAACAGGAAAACCTTGTTGATTAGAGGGTTGGGTATTTCTAGTTCAGCTCCATTCCTAGAATCAGATACAACAGGTTCTACACATGAATTTATATTTATGTCACTCTACCCTATATTGTGACCCTGCATTATTACCATATCCTTTCCCTTGTATCCTTCTCCCCATAGAAAACCTACACATATTCTTCAATCTTCTTCAAAATAGTATGAGAATATTATCTCTTCTCAACAAGTTTGAAATCCTCCTCTTCTCTATTAGTTAAGATAATTTGGGACCCAACTCACTTATCTTGTCAATATCAGATGATATAGACCCCTTAAGTTTGAGATAAGGAAATTTCAAGTGAATTAAGCGCTTGGACCGGTCCAATCACAAGATCAAAATTTATTACATTGCTGCTATTTATAGAAGCTAACCATATCAAAACAAAGATAATGATCAATTGTGTGGTTGTCATTAGCACAAATGTCCATTGAAGGTTTATACTTGTTATGATATGAATTTCACACTGCTACCAAGAGAGGTATTTTTGCTTTCTATTAAACTAAGGTTGCTTCTCTGTTTAATGTTGTCAAGTCTGCACCTACAAAACCAGGTGTGTAGTTTGCAATTTTTTTGAAATCAAACAAGCATTCTAGTCTTAATCCTCTTGTAATTACTGTTGAGATCTTTACTCTTGAAATTTTATCTAGAACACTTAGAACAATCTCACAATAGTGCAGGGTCTAAAGAATTAGATTTATTTTTCAGAATATGGCCCAACTTCCTTTTTGATGTTTTTGAATCAAATTATTGGTTACCAAATATCACCATCTCATGTGATTAATCCATGCAGGTTAACATTTGTATCAAAATAGAAAATTCCTTTTCCCTCATCTATGAATATTATTGAGGGTAATGCTTTTAATGCTTTGGAGAAAAAATTATGAATATTCTCTTTTGATTCATCAATAGTAGGAAACTGCATAATTGATGAAAATGATTATACATATGAAAAAAATTTCTCAGAGTGTACCACAAACATTTTGTTTGTTCTTGTGGTGGCATCAAAACATCCATGAATGGATACAATATTATTTCCATTCCTCTAGATGATACCAAAATCTTCAATTGTTGTTGTAGACTTTTAAGATTAAACCTGTGCTACTGATGATGATTGTCTAGGAGTTGGGTTGTTCAAATATTGAGATTCAACCAACATGGTCCATATACATGTGTGACGTATGTATGTTTCACTAGGCTTAATGATGCTTAGGAATCTGCAAGTGGATTAAGTAATTAATTATTTATTTATTTTTACTCAATTAATGGTTTGAGAGAGAAAAGGAGGAATTAAATAAATAATTTATGTTTATTTTATTTTTTAGAAGATACAGATATATAGAAGAAAAGAGCATACGGAAAATTCATCATGAGCAATTCATTGATAGAAAATTCACCTCCAGCAATTCACTGCCAGGAAAATTCACCACCAAGTAAAATTCACTGTCGTGGTTAGAAAATTAACGACATTAATATTTTTAATAAAATCAAAGTTTTCAAAATATATATTAAAAAATATTAATGCGGTTAATTTTCCACTACTGTGAATTTTACTACCATTTCTATGGGTGAATTTTCCATGGTGGTGACTTATATAATTAAGTTTATGTAGCTAACATTGGAAAAGGACAAAATATGATGAATTTATGATGTGGGTGTATTTAGGCATCTCTAATATCAAGATAAAGTTATCTAACCATCAACATGCATTATCATATTCAAGAATGGAAAGAAAAAGATCCATGAATGTTTTAGGGACATACATTATGAAACACTTTGGGGATAAACTTTCAAGGTTACTACAGACAAGTTAATGAGAGGACAAGGCCATTTAAAGAGTCAACATCGCCCACAAGTGTTGCCCCTTAAAGAGTGCTATAATAAATGTAAAAAAAAGGTAAAAAGTCCTACTTCAAAAAGAAGTATGCAATCTCTCTCCACACTATTTTGATTGAGTTCTCTCTATTTATATATTTTATATTTTGAAAATAAAATAGTATTGAAAAAGTAGATAATAGATTGTACTAATTAGAGTTTCTTTTCTCTAAACATTTTTCTTTAATATTTTGCGAGAAACAAAAATTTCTCCAAATTCTATAAGAATACTTGTAAACTAAAAATTGTGACAAAACAACTTAAAATATTCAACACACTTCTCTAATATATTCATATTTCAAAAACTATTTCTACAAAACAATAAACCTAACCAATTTTTGATACAATAGTATAAATACATAATATTATTTTAATTATGCATACATCTACTTTTATTAAAACAAACACTAAACTAATTTATTTTTATTCATTATGAACTATCACCACTCTAAAACAAAATCCGTAAATAAGGAAGTTTAATTTAATTATAACATACTCTTGCAATAGTACTGTAAGCCCACTCTTCATTCTACTCAAAACAAAAACTTAAGAGGCCATCACCACAACCATAGTGTATGAAATAACATGAAACACATAAAACCTTATCTTACATTGGCTAAATCACATAATTCTGATATTCAACAGATAGAATATCCTCAATAGAATCAACAGATATAATAAACCAAGAGATTATAAACTCCATAAAAGAACATAAATTCTATTATTTCTCCATAACAACCAATCTCACAAAACAAAATCTTCACTTATTCCATGCAAGTCACTTATTTATGAAAATATAATGTTGTGACAAGATTTTACAAATTTTTAGCTAAGGACAACAACATTTGTAGCCTATAGTGGAGGAGGACAACAATATTGGTGACCTATAAGCAAGGGGGTACAACTGCGAGGTTTAGTATTATTGTAATCTCCACAATCCATAACAAATGTGCAATTAGCTACATCAACAATGCGGGCCACATTTTCTCATGCAAACATGCACTTGCAACACCCATATTAATACACAATTGAATTTAGATTAATCATAACCAAAAACTCATACATTATTCAAACATTACCTATTGTTATGATCATAAGAATGACAAGTGTAGAGGATGAGGAACCTTTCATTCCTACCATTTTCACTTTGCATGTATTCAACTGCTTTTCACAAGAAACTACGTTACAGACAAGAGTATTTTATAGGATATCATCCTCGTCATCCTTTCTAATATTTTCATTTTATGAACGTACATGGGAAAGATTCCATTTGTGGTTTAGAATTGTTGATTTAATTTATTAGTTTGTCATGTCTTCATTATTTCTCACCTATCTTCGTTTAAAAAATAATAATTGTGCACATTATTGAGATTGCAAGTTCAAGTTCTTTATTAAAATAATGAAAAGATTAACATTCTTATTTTGGTTTCATGAAAGGATTTATAGGTTTTGATTTATAAATAAGAAAGAATGCAGTCCTAATGTTAATTTATGTTAATCTAATTGAATACTTTTCATTTGACATTTTATGAAAAATATAAATTGCCAAAAAATATTTAATTTATGACTTTTTATAAAAAAAATATTAAAATATTTTATTGATTTTATGAATCATACATATTAAATATGAAAAAAAAATATTAGTCATATGAATATCTTATATATATTAGTAAAATAATGTAAAATTATAAATTAGTAATAATTAGTAATAAATCTAAAAATCATAAATTTACTAAGAATTTTCTAAATTCATATTAAAAATAAATCTTGTTAAAAATATGTTAAAAGTTAAAAAACAATTATATTCTATTTTGAAAAGGTTTTCAATTTACTCTTACAAGAAGTTTCTAAATACATTATTTTTTCAAAATCTTAAATTTATTGTGAAAAATATTTTAAAAATTAGAAAGAATTATATTCCATATTTGAAAAGATTTTAAACTAATTTATATTTTTACAATAAATATTATAAAATTATATATATATAGTCTATAATAAATTTGTATGGTTTAATAATATTTTAAAGTGTCATATATACGGTTATATAAAAAAATAGCAAGTCAACTTATATGGTCTAATAAATTTTAAAGTTGTAATATATAGTCTAAAATGCAAAAAACGATCAAATAGACCATCAAATTCTAGGCTTGGTCAGACAGTAGACAAGTGTATAATTTTACTATAAATAGAATTAAGTTGGAAGACAAGTGTATATGTTAGGATGCATAAAGTAAAATGAAAAGGTAAGGAAAGAATCCAAGAGAGTATGCAATGGAAGAGATTTACCAAACACTTAGAGAGAAAGAGAGATATTTTCCTTCAATAGATCAAACACAAGCTCACCAAAATGCTCCAAGAACCAAGGCAAGAACACAAGGATTTGAAAGGGGAAAACCAAGAAAAAACCCCTTGTGAATAATAAGAATATGGCACAAAGCCTAAAGAATGAGAGCAATAAGCTCAATACAATAATGAGAGCAAGAAGAGAATGTGAGAAGAAATGAGAGAATGGAGAAGATTGTTTTTTAAGTGTGTGAGAGGCATCCGTTAAGTAGAGATGAGTGGAGGAGTTTACATGTAACTCCCATATCCTATGAATGCCACATTCCTATTGTGTGTGTGAAAAATGTGTGATTCCTCTTAAGGGGGAATATCTATTTTCCTTATTAAAGGAATTACAAGAAATGACATGTCCTCCTATTTGGAGTAGAGGACAAATACAATATAGGATACCTTGGTTTATCCTTTTAAATACATGTTTTCACCAAGGAAAGATTAATTTCTAACACCCCCCTTTAATCTTTACTTGGAGAGTTTACATCAAGGGGTATCAAACCCAAATTATTACAATGAAATTCAAATTTCTCTCTAGAAAGAGGTTTTGTCAAAATGTCTGCAACTTGATCTTCACCCTTGCAATAGATGAGGGAGACTTTCTTTTCTTCAATTTGCTCTCTAATTAAGTGGTGGTGGAGTGAAATGTGCTTTGACTTTGCATGGTAAACCGGATTCTTTGCCAAGGCTATTGCACTTTGATTGTCACAATATAGAGTTGTAGGTTCTTGTTGAGGTAGACCCAAATCTTCAAGCATTCTTCTAAGCCATAGAGCTTCTTTAGAGGCATTAGTACTACCTTTATATCTAGCTATTATAGAAGAAAGAGACTTGATAAAATAATACTCACAATATCATTTTCACTATGCTTAACATCACTAATAAAAAATGTTAGAACTAGAACATATAAAAAATAATAATCACAGTTTCACTATGCTTACTATATAAATTTGGATCATTTTTACTTCTAATGAAACCATGAAATAGAAATAAAGCATAGCCCAAATTATAAAACAACAATAATAGATCTAGGTTTCCTCTCACTACACCATTGTATTGTAAAGGGAAATTGTATCAAGATTAATAATAAAGGACTTTGAAAAATTGGTCCTAAAGATGGTTTTTAAAAAAACCATAATGCCTTCAATAATATAATGAAACATAAAAGTTTCAGGAACTTGATCCCCATCAATTAAGAAAATAGATCTAAGTTCATCATAAATAAGTAAGTGCATACCATCAAAGTGGATGGAAATATTTTCCATGGGTCCCAAAAAAAGAAGCTCCAATGAGACTTGATAAAAACAATCATTATAAATAGGGCTCCCTATGCAATATTACTGCAAATGCATCTAGTGCATAAAATATATATGTAAAGGCTCCATTGAGACTTGATAAAGAGATTAATTTGCAAAACATATATAGATGGAATAAATCCATCAAGAAGACAAAATTTACCAATAAGGCACAATATTAGATTATTGAGACACAATAAAATATCAAATTCCCTTTATCAAAACAACATAAATGTAGTTGAGAAGGAAACACTAGGTTTGTTTTAAATATTTTAATAGATCGAAAAAAGACCACAAATCAAGCCACCTTAAGTTATACAAATTAATAAAAGGTTATGGAATAATGAGAATTGCATACTATGAATTGAAGGATTATTAAGTATAAATAAGACATTAAGACGATATTCATGCATTCATGACTACATGAATATCCCTTTTTCATATTCCAAATATAATTGAATAAAACAAGTACACTATTATTGGGTTGATCAAGTCCAATAATAAAGTACTTGTGAAGTTAATTAAAAAGCAAAATTTTATGTGAGGTAACATGTTGAGATCCACCTGAATCAATAACCCATTCAAAAAGGTTTAGAAACATTAAAACTACATGTAAAAGCACATTTAGATTGATTACCATTGTTATGAAACTGTTGATTATTTTGATTCATAGGATTTTTGTCATTTTGTTTTTGAAAACAAGTATTTTGCCAATGACCATCCTTATTACAATAAGTGCAATGTGGTCTCTTAGAAGAGTTAAACTCTCTATGATCATTGCCATTATTATAATGATGTTTGGAATTATAATGTTGTTGTTTAGAATGAGGTTTAAAATTTTGCTTATGATTAGACAAAAAAGCATGTTCAGAAGATCTAAGAGTACCAAATTGCACTAATTTTGCCTCCTCTTGACGCAACAAATTTTGAAAAATAGGATAAGTTAAAAGAGGAGTTAAACTAGTAATAGCAAGTTGAGAGTGGATGTTAGTGATGAATTGCTAAAACTCTTTAGGGAGACATTTCTTAAGTATTATAGTGATCAATCTAATATCTGTAAGAGTAACATTTAAACCATTTAACTGAGTTCTAATAGCATCAAACTTGAGTATAAATTCATCCATTTATTTAAAATTTGTATACCTTAGATCTTCCAAGTTGTCTTGGAGCTGAATTTTACGTGATTCATAGGAGTTGTCGTAGGTTTGCTTCAAAATGTCCCATGCTTCGTGGGTTTTGATGCAATGTCCAATAAAAAATTAGAGATCGGGACTAATGGAGAGTCCAATTAGACCGAGTGCTTCATTGTTCTTACCTTGCCATGCAACTTTGTCAGCTTGAGAAGCAGAGGCAGTTGGTTCAATAGTGGCATTTGTAGCAACTTGGAGTAAATGTTTAAAACGAAGTAGAAATGAAACATGAGTTTTCCATTGATGATAGTTAGAGCTATTAAGTTTAATTTCTGGTATAAGAGTAGACATGATGATACAAGAAAGAACAAAATTACAATTATGAAATTTGGACAAATAAAGGTTAAGAAAAAGAATATGATAAGAGTGAAATATCTAATAAATAGATAATTTGAACAATGTTAAACAATTATATTGGATTTGTTTACTCAAAATGACATAAAAAAATTGTAAAACTTACTTGAATTGAATTTTAGGATAAGAATTAAAATTGAATTGAATTTGAATAAAGATTTGAGCAAAAGAATTAAGTAAAATAATTGAGATTACGATAATGATGAAGAGACGATTTAAAAAATTGAAATGATATAATGATAGCAATGATTTGATTTTTTTAAAAATGATAAAGAATCTAATGATAAAACTTTCAGATGGAATCTAATGATTAAACTATGGAAGAGAAGAGCTGCAAAAAATGATTAGAACCTGCATAAATCAGAAATATGTTAAAATTAGAAACCTGCAATTGGAATTATTCTCAAAAAGTGCAGAGATAAAAATATAAAAAAAAGAATAAAAAACGTTTGGAGAGATATGACTGTCTCTAAAATAAAGTCATAGTGTGGGGGCAATATCTCTTAAAATAACTATTGGATTTGGCTGATTTTCAGGTATGATTTGTAAAACCTAATTCCAAAGGATCTCACTGGAGCGATTAGAAATATAATATCAGAAACAAAAGTTATGATCCACGGAGTATGGGTCTATAAAACTGTCTTCAAAAATGATAGTCACAGAATGGTTTAAGTGGATAGCAAGGAAGAAAAATATATAATAACAAAGACAAATAAGAAACAAAGATAGAGATAAAAGAAAGATATGTTTATAAACCTGCAAAGATATAGAGAATAGTTAGAAATCAAATAAACTCTGATAAATATACAGAGATATATATTAAAAAACAGAGATTAAGAAATAGATGAATAGGAGATCTTAAGTTAATCCTGCAATAAAAGTTAGATATATAGATTTATAGCAAAGTGAATGCAAGAAGCAATGTTATAATGCTGAAATATATAAATCTGAATATACAGATTTGCAAATAATATAGTTAGAGAACTGAATGGAAAATTCATAAAAGAGAAAACCCTTGTGGTTGCCCAACAGAGGGTGAGTTAGAACTTTAAAAAAACTTGAAATAGATATGAAAAATATTTAGATCTGGTGGCAAGCCATCCAGAACTAGTTAAATAAAAGTTAGATTCAAAATAATGATGAATTAAGGTGTTAGATTGCAAGAAAAAAAATGAATAAAAACCTGCAAAACAATGGTTAGATTAAAAAAAAAATGCTTTCTCCTTTACAACTGAAATATTCCTCAGCTATCCCTGCATGCACACTCAAAAGCAAGGATTAAACTTGCTTTGATACCATATTAGGATGCATAAAGTAAAATGAAAAGGTAAGGAAAGAATCCAAGAGAGTATGCAATGGAAGAGATTTACCAAACACTTAGAGAGAAAGAGAGAGATTTTCCTTTAATAGATCAAACACAAGCTCACCAAAATGCTCCAAGAACCAAGGCAAGAACACAAGGATTTGAAAGGGGAAAAGCAAGAAGAAACCCCTTGTGAATAATAAGAATATGGCACAAAGCCTAAAGAATGAGAGCAATAAGCTCAATACAATAATGAGAGCAAGAAGAGAATGTGAGAAGAAATGAGAGAATGGAGAAGATTTTTTTTTAAGTGTGTGAGAGGCATCTCTTAAGTAGAGATGAGTGGAGGAGTTTGCATGTAACTCTCATCTCCTATGAATACCACATTCCTATTGTGTGTGTGACAAATGTGTGATTCCTCTTAAGGGAGAATATCTATTTTCCTTATTAAAGGAATTACAAGAAATGACATGTCCTCCTATTTAGACTAGAGGACAAATACAATATAGGATACCTTGGTTTATCCTTTTAAATACATATTTTCACCAAGGAAAGATTACTTTCTAACAGTATAATTTTGCTATAAATAGAATTAAGTTGGATAGTGAAATGGATGTTACATCTATACAATTTTGAAATCTATGTATCTTGGAATTAAAAAAGTTTGGTGGGATAGTAAAATGTGTAGATCTCAATTAAAATATTCTTATCTACTATGTTCATAATAAAATTCATCTGTCTAGATCATATTTGTCACAATAAACTTCGCCCACTATCACAAATTGAACATCTAACATACTTTGATTTGTATCATCTATGCAATCTAAAAATATATTGTCTGAACTCATATTGGAAATAGAAATTTATTATATTTTTTTCTTATAATTGCTAGAATGCCACTATTTTTTTTCATTTCAAGCCGTGAAAGGATGTCAAGTTAACAAATTTCATAAATGATCATATACAATAGGAAAATGCCTATAAATCTTATTCATTACTTATTTTAAAACATCAAATCCAAATGTGTCAATAATGATTTTCCCCTAAAAATTGTAAGGTCCAAGAAAATATGGGTTTTGTTTGCTATTCAAGTTTGACACTATCTTTTATCAATGATATTTTATATTTTCATCAACTATGTATTCTAGATATATGTGTTATGACTTTATGTTTGAACAAATAGTAGAGTTTCAAATTCATTTTTCACTTATAATATGCTAATGGTGATTATTTTATTTGGTTCTAAATTAGAGATTGAATCATTAAGTTGATATAGATTTGACTAATTATGCACAGGTAAGTGCACCAATCTGTGACACAATTTTGGCTCTTAAGATGCCACTTTTTTTTTGAAATCAGCAAAATCTGATTTGCACGAGGAAATGAAGATCGTTACGCTCAAAATTTCAAGATGCGGCAAGGAAAAAAGTTGATATGCTCTGAGTCTAGTTTCTAAGCTGCTATTGTTTTTTGAAATTAATGAAGATTAAGGGTCTCAAAAAGGGGGGAGCCCAAAACAAGTCCTATTTTTATAAGAAAGATAGCATAGCACCTGAGAGCTCCCCCCTTTTTGGTTAACATTTTTTTAGAATTTCAAAAATTCCAACAGTGAGAAATTAGCTAACACCATGTAGTTTTTCCTCCTTCTTTCAGATAATTTTTTTAATGAATATATAATATTTTATGAATTTTCAAAGTGGACACATCTTGAAAAGATTAAATTTGAGCGTGCTCCACCCCAATTTTTTTGCAAACTAATCGAAAATTGATTTTCTTTTCATCATGTGTAGAATGGAGTCTAGTTTCAAAAAACGTAATTTGTTTCACATTCCGATGAATGTGTAAAAATCTATCCTAAACCTAGCACATGTTGGTTTTTGACCAAAAACGAAGGAATTTACAATAGAAGCCATGGATCAAAACCTTAACTAAATCAAAATGAAAAAAGAATAATATATTTAGATAGCTAAGAGAGAGTTTAACGCTATCACGATTTTTAATAAATTTGCATAGAAAGACATGCAAATGAGACGGGGAGCACAGACAAAAATATGAGAAATTTTGGAAAATTTTGGTAATTAACACATCCAAAGCAAGCCATTTGGTGAGCGCCAAATGAATCATCACATTTGGCATGTGCCAAATTTTTCATGCGCCAAATGCTTTGCACAGAACTATATTTTCGCTTTCTCTGTTAGGGAAAATATATACATGAAATAAAAATTTAAGTATAAGTTGACATTTACATATGGACATTTACTTTCTTATACTTATGTTATATTTCATATATATATAGGCAGGATGTTTGAGAGTTGTTTCATATCTCTAAGAGTTATAATGCAAATTCTAGTTTTGGGAAGATCTTAAAAATTTCAGACTTAGTCAAATTTCAGTAATCAGGAGGTCAACTTTTAGTACTCAAGAGGTCAAATTTCATTTTTCTCTCTCTATCTCACTCATTTTCATCTCTTATTCTCTAGACCTCTCTCTCTCTCACACTATCTCCATCCCTTTATCTAACAATATCTCCCTTGAGCTCAAGAACTATGTCTCTACATGTCCATCTCTCTCTCCTTCCCTCTGCAATATCTCTCCCTCCCTCCTTCCCTCTCTACATTTATCTATCTCTCATCCCTCTCCTTTTATCTCTATATATCTCTCTCTACTCTCTATACCTACCTATCCCTCAATCCCTCCCTCTCCTCTCTTTCTATCTTCCCATTCTCCCTCCTTCCCTCTCTAGTTCTCTCTATCTCACTTCTCTCTCCTTCCCTTCCTCCCTCTCTAATTTTCTCTATCTCCCTCTCTCTCTCCTTCCCTTTCTACTTCTCTCTATCTCACCTCTCTTTCTCCCCCTCTCTCTCCCTCTCTATTCCTTTCACCCACCTTTTCTCTCTACTTATCGCTATCTAACCTATCCCTCTATACATAATTCTCTCCCCCATCCTTCCCTCTCAATATCTCCACCTTACTCCTTATCTCTCTACTTTTAAGCTCCATCACACATCTCTATCACCTATCTCACTTCTCTCTTTCCCCTTCCCCCTCTGCTCTCTTTCTCTCTATCCCACCCCTTTCTCCCTACCTATCCCTCCCTCCTCTCTCTTATATCTCTCACCTCTCTCTCTCCATCCCTACCAATTCCTACCTCTCTCCTTCCCTCTATACTTCTATTTATCTCCTCCTCCCTCTATCTACCTAGACCTCTCTCTATTTTTGTCTCACCTCTCTCTCGATCCCTACCTCTCCCTATATCTCTCCTTTCATATCTACTCCTCTCTACCTAGTTGTCTCTCTATACCTATTTCTCTCTCCCTCCTTGCCTCCTCTCTCTCAATATCTCCACCTTCTTTCCCTCTCTAATTATCTCTCTATCACCTCTCTCTATCTCTCTCCTCCCTCTCTACTCTCTCTATCTCTCCTTCCCTCCCCCTCTTTCTATCTCTCCTCTCTCCCTCCCCTTCTTTCTATCTCTCTTTGCCCTCTCTCTACCTATATCTCTCTCCTATCTATCTCAAATATCCATATTTACCTATCCCTCCCTCCTCTCTCTCTTCCACCAAAATTCACTCTACATCTCTCTATCTAGCCTACCCATATATACCTCTTTTTCTCTCTCTCAATGTATCTACCTTCCTCATTACACCCCTACTTCTCTCTATCACCTCTCTCTCTCCCCCTTACCTCTTTACTTTATTTCGATCTATCTCACCTCTCTCTCCTTAAATATCCCTCCCTCCCTCCTCTCTCTCTATCTCACCTATCTCTCCCTCCCTACCTCTTCTTCCCTCTCTCCTCCATTCTCTACTTCCCTTTATCTCCCCTCCCTCTCCTTACCTACCTCTCTCTCTCTGTTTCACTCTCTCACCTCTCTCTAAATCCTTATCTCTCCCTCGATCCCTACCTCTCCATCCATCTCTCCTTCCCTCTCCACTTCTCTATATCTCCCTTTACTCTCTCTACCTACTTCTCTCTCTCTCCATCCCTACCTCTCCCTCCAACTCTCCTTACCTCTCTACTTCTCTCTACCTACCTATCCCTTTATACCCCATTCTCTCTTTCTTCCTCTCTCCATCCTTCCCTCTCTCAATCTATCCACCTTCCTTCTTCTCTCTCTAAATTGTCACTCCCTTCCCCTCTCTCCTTCCCTCTCTACTCTATCCCTATCTCAACTCTCTCTACCTACATATCTCTCTCTCTCTCTCTCTCTCTCTCTCTCTCTCTCTCTCTCTCTCTCTCTCTCTCTCTCTCATACCCTCTCTCCCTCTTTCAAGTCTCTCTATCTCTCTCCCCTCTACCCTCTATCTCTCTCCCATTCCCTCTCTCTCTTTGTCTCTCTCTATCTCACGTCTCTCCCTCTCCCTATCTCAAGTCTCTCTCTCTCACTCACTCACTCACTCCTATATCTCTCTGCTCTACCCTTAGCCCTATACCCTCTATCT